>PVKP010033701.1:0-24794 GCA_004027715.1 Plecturocebus donacophilus | reverse complement strand
AGCGCCTCCAACTGCTGTTCTCCTTGTGGGGATGGGACCAGCTGAGCCCAACTAAAAGGGCATCCAGTCCCGCACACTCCACACCCAGAAGCGCCGCGCTGGCCAAAAGAGTCGTGCTGGCGACCCGTGTGGCTCCTTCACCGGGAATCTCCCAGTCCATAGGCATCAAATATTCATCTGCAATTGCGGCATCCACTCGCTCTCTGCGCCCTCACTGCGAGCCACAATCCTGAGCCGCTGCTACGCGGCCATCTTGGATCTCTCTCCACCCGGTGATGAAGTTTTTCGGTTTCTTAGTTTTCCTTTGGCGGACGCCCCTTCCCCTCAGAGCCGGACCTTCCCGGGTTCGCTGTGCTTGCTGTGAAACTCTCAGTCCTCAGCGCTTCCAGTTGCTCTTTTCCTTGTGGGGATGGGACCAGCGGAGCCTGTCCGTCCCGTATACTCCGCACGGGGAAGCGCTGCGCCAGGCCGATTTTTTTTTTTTGGTGGGGTAGAGATTGGGTCTCCCTATGTTGACCAGGCTAGTTTCAAACTCTTGATCCCAAGCAATTCTTCTGCCTTGGCCTCCCAAAGTGCTGGGATTACAGATGTGAGCCACAGTCGTATCATACCTGGACGATTTTCTTTTCTTGTTTTTTTTGTTGTTCTTTTTTTTTTTTTTTTTTTTTGAGACAGAGTCATGTTCTGTCTCCCAGGCTGAAGTGACGTGTTGTGATCTTAGCTCACTACAACCTCTGCCTCCCAGGTTCAAGCAATTCTCCTACCTCAGCCTCCTGAGTAGCTGGGTTTACAGGTGTCTGGCCCCTTCCTTTTCTTTTCCTTTTCTTTTCTTTTCTTTCTTTTTCTTTTTCTAACATCCCTGCAACTCTCTTCTCTCCCCCTCATTTTATTTTTTTAGCACTTTATTTTTGAGATAATTTTAGACGGCCGGGTGCAGTGGCTCACGCCTGTAATCCAAACACTTTGGAGGCCAAGGCAGGCGGATCACCTTAGGTCGGGAGTTCAAGACCAGCCTGACCAACATGGTGAAACCCCATCTTTAAAAATAAATTAATTAAAAAAAAAAATTTTTTTAAATAAAAAAATAATTTTAGACAAAAATGTTGCAAAAATAGTACAAGGAATGGAAAAGTACAGTTTCCACCAAAATTCTCTAAATGTTACAACCTCATGTAACTACAAAAAATTAGAAATTTTACATTGATGCAGCACTATTGTATTATCTAGAGACCTTTCTCACATTTCTCCAGTTGTCCCTCTAACGTCCTTTTTCTGGTTCAAGATCCAATCCAGTACAACAGGGTGCATTTCTTTGTTACGTTTCCTTAGTTTCCTTTAATCATATCAGCTTGCTCTTGTCAGTCTTTGTCTTTTGTGACCTTGACACTTTGTAAGAGTACAGGCCAGTTATTTTGTGGAATGTCCCTTAATTAGCATCTTAAACTTGCTATTTATTGCTTGGAATGATAAGACTAGAATCAGTGTGCACAAATTTCTAATGTGGCCAGTTGCAGTGGCTCACACCAGTAATCTCAGCACTTCGAGAGGCTGAGGCTGGAGGACTGCTTTAGCTCAGGAGTTTGAGAGCAGTATGAGCAACAAAGAAAGACCTCATTTCTACAAAAGAATCAAAAATTAGGCAGACATGCTGGCTACTTGTAGTCCCAGGTACTCAAGAGGCTTAGGTAAGAGGATCACTTGAGCCTGGGAGCTCGAGGCTGCAGTGAGGTGTGATTACACTGCAGGCTGGACTACAGAGTGAGACCCTGTATCCAAAAAAAAAATTTAGAATGTGACTGTGTCAGGATTTTCTAATACTCATTTCTGAAGATGAAATAAGTTTATTTGGGTGATGAGTTCTCTGTCACCATGATACTCGACTAGAGTTAGGATGACCCAAGTGACAAGGATATTGCTATATGGATTAAAGCACTAGATTATGTTTGGGTCAAATGAGTTTTAATTTTCTGAAAGGTTAATAAGATTGTGATTTGATATCATAGATATAAACTTTCCTGGTTTTGAATTAACTTGCTTGGATTTTATTCAGTTACCAAACTCTGGCATCAAGGTGTTCATGTTCTATTGATATCTCTCTTCCATTTTTTGTGAGGTTCAAATCATTTTATGGTGAATTTGAGACATGATGTAAAGAAAACATATTTAAAATTTGACAAATTTCTTAGTAAATAAATTGAAACAAATAATAATCTTCCTAGGCCTTTAGTTCTTGATTCTGCATGATAATGTGTTGGGGGTGGGTGAGGGGAAATCTGAAGTCTTAACACATTTAAGAGAAACTAGTTAAACTTTTCTTTACTGTAACTGCTAATAAAGAGCTATAAACGGGGAAAGGTGAGTGTGTAAACGCTGTTTGTGGTGGCTAGGTAACATTCATGCAGAAGAGAATTGAACTTGCTTTGTTTTTCTTTTCCCTCAGTTGCAGGAAGAGGCCGAGGCAGAGGCAGAGGAAGAGGACGTGGCCGTGGCAGAGGAAGAGGGGGTCCAAGGCGATAATGTCTCTCATGATTACTGTTTCAAAGTCATATGGGATCTGGGATGTTTTTTGTACAGGTTGTGTTTGTTTATGTCAGTTTTTAATAAACATAAATGTGGGACAGAGCTGTCTATTGAGTATATCAGAGTTTTAGTAGTTTCCTCCACATTCGCAAGAATACCATAGTGAGAGCTAAGCATTTCTGCTGGGCAGTTTCATTTTTAGATTATCAGGCTTAAGTTTTTGAACTAAAATTTTTATTTTTATGATAATAAAAATAAGGTTAAAAGAAAAGCCTCAGACAAATTAAATTTGACAGTTTAATTGAGCAAAGAACAATTCATAAATCAGGTAGCCCCTGAACCAGAGTAGGTTCAGAGGCTTCAGCCCAGCTGCATAGTTGATGAGGATTTATGGACGGAAGAAGGAAAGTGATGTATGGAAAATGGAAGTGAGACACAGCAACAGCCAGATTAGTAACAGTTCAGTGATTGCCTTATTTGAATATAGGTTGAACAGTTCACTGCGTTTGATTGGCTGAAATTTAGTAATTGGCCCAAGAGTAGGGTACCATCTGTTTACACAACCAGTTAGGCTACAGTTCACTATGTACTGAGAAACATTTAGGCTGAACTTCAGATGTGTAAAGAGACAACTTTAGGCTAAACTTATATACCCTTTTACTTCACATGCACTGAATATGCATTTTATTGCTTTACTCTGACTTCATTCTGTGGCACCCACCTACAAGGGGAAGTAAGTTCTTTTTGGTATTTTGGAAACTAAAGTCCTTATGGGATGGGGTCTAAAATTCTCCTTTCCTGAGTTTTACTCCACAGAGTCTTAGGTACTTGGTAAAAAGTTGTCTTCTAAATTAAGGGTCATTGCTTTTGTTGGCTAGCTGCTAATGCCTTATTTTTGTTTCTTTTGCTTTTTAATCAGTTCTCAATAAGATAGTTTTATGTTCTCCAAGTTGAAACTTGGAGTTAATGTTCACTAGATTATCAGTTATGAGCAGTGTTAAAACCTGTTAATGTGGAATGTACCTGTCAGTGCCTCCTTTATTAAGGGGTTCTTTGAGAACAAAAGAGAAAAGACCTACTTCATTTGACTGCAAAACTGTTCTATTTGTTAATAAATATTTTTTATAAGTGTTTCTAATTGGTTGAGCTCAGAAAAATGCCTCTCAGTGTATCAGTTTTTTTTATAAAGATTACTACCAAATATTTATATGCTAAGGAAAAAAACTGAGGATGTGGGTGACTTAAATCTGTATTTTCATCATGCAGTTGTTTTGTTAAATAAGGAAATTTTCTGCAAAGATTGCTACCTAAAAAAAGTTTAAGCCCTGTAAGAGGATTATATAAATTGAGAGCAAGAGTGGGGATGTGTATGTTTTAAAAGAGGTCACTGTAGCTTGTAGGGACTCAGTGGGTGCTGCTGGGTGCCCCCTCCCTGGCAAAAATGAAGTCACTATAAAATGTGCATATAAATATGTATTATATAAATATAGTATATATATTATAAATTTGAATTTACTTGATGAGGTAAGATACTTTAAAAACATATTATTGGCTCTGTGCAGTGGCTCACACCTGTAATCCCAGCCCCGTGGGAGGCCAGGGTGGGGGAATCACCTGAGGTCAGGAGTTCGAGAGCAGCCTGGCCAACATGGTGAAACTTCATCTCTACTAAAAATAAAATTAGCTGGACATGGTGCTGGCACCTGTAATCCCAGCTACTTGGGAGGCCGAGGCCGGAGAGTCACTTGAACATGGGAGGCGGAAGTTGCGGTGAGCTGAGATTGTGCCACTGTACTCCAACCTGGTGGACCAAGGGAGATTCCATCTCACACACAAAAAATTGTATATATATTTATACTAATATGTTAGATAATAAATGTGGAATGCACCTGTCATATAAGATATAAATTTATCTATTAGTATATGTATTAGCTAATATATCTATTTTAAGTATCTTACCTCATCAAGTAAATATTTTTCCACAGTTGATGTTCTGTTTTTTCATAAGTCATTGAAGTTATGTAGTAATTAGTTCTTCCCCCCCCCCCCCACAAATTATCGGCAGTGGTCACCCAGTTTTATTACAGGTTCTATGATCCAAAAGGGGATGTATGAAATTCATGATGATTAACACAATTCTTTAATAATAAATATATTAAAGGTGGGTTGGCATGACAAGATACAACCAATATGTAATTTTTCTCCCTACCTTTCATTAATTAAGCTGGGGAATAAATACCTGGATTTCATTCTTTTCCATCTTCTGATCTATTGGTTCTCCTATTGGTTGTATCCAAGCATAAGGCAAAAGGCATGAGACTCCTATAATGCAACAGGTGGAGAGGAGATTTGAAGGGGTCAAACAGAAAAACCCTGCAAGAGTAGGAAATCAACATAATTGGCTCTGTCCTCATGGAACTTACAGACTAAAAGGAAAGCAGATACCACATAAAAATTGGAGCTGGATACCGTGGTGCACACCTGTAGTCCTTGCTACTGGGGATGCTAAGGCAAGAGAATTGCTAGAACCCAGGAGTTTGAAGCCATAGCATGCTATGATTGCAACTTACAGCCCTCCAGCCTGGGTAACCTAGTGAGACTTGAGTCTTAAAATTTTGAAAATAGCCACATAACATAAGAGATTTAAAATGCCTGGCATGGCAGCTCACGCCTGTAACTCTTAACACTTTGGGAGGCCAACGTTGGCAAATCACTTGGGGTCAGGAGTTTGAGACCAGCCTGGGTTAACACGGTAAAACCTCGTCTCTACTGAAAACAGAAAAGTTAGCTAGGTGGTGTGGTTGGGTGCCTGTAATCCCAGTTACTCGGGAGGCTGCAGCAGGAGACTCGCTTGAACCCTGACGGCAGAGGTTGCAGTGAGCTGAGATCATACCACTACACTCCAGCCTGAGTGACACAGCGAGACTCTCAAAAAAAAAAAGTGTTTTTAGAGTTTTCGTGTGTAGGATGTTTGCAGTGTGAAGTCAGTCTAATAACAGTTTAAATGTAATAATAGACCACAGTGGATACTAGATTGAGTTTGTTCCACTAGAGGTCATTATTTCATTTTCATGTGAAAGGGCTAAAATTGTGTGAAGAAAAAGCTATTGGAACTGATTACCATCCTTTTCTATAAAGAAAGCATTGTAGTATGAATAGAAGACAGTCTATAGAGTTTAACATCCTTTTTTTTTGAGACAGAGTCTCACTCCGTCGCCAGGCGCCAGGCTGGAGTGCAGGGCGCAATCTCGGCTCACTGCAACCTCCGCCTCCCGGGTTCAAGTAATTCTCCTGCCTCAGCCTCCCAAGTAGCTGGGACTACAGGCGCACACTACCACGCCCAGCTAATTTTTGTATTTTCGGTAGAGATAGGGTTTCACCATGTTGGCCAGGACGGCCTCGATGTCTTGACCTCGTGATCCATCCACCTCGGCCTTCCAAAGTGATGGGATTACAGGCGTGAGCCACCGCGCCCGGCAACATGCTTCTCTTGACCCCTCTTCACTACCACACCCCCACCCCGCAAAAAAAGCCAGATAGCATCTTAGGGCTGCAGCATTTTGTACACATCTGATATTTAAAGCCTGAGATGTTACATATGAACTTCAGTTTTTTGGTTTTTAAGAAATGTATAATGAATATAGGTAGAAAATCCAGCCGGTCGTGGTGGCTAACGCCTGTAATCCAAGCACTTTGGAGGCCAAGGTGGGTGGATCACCTGAGGTTGGGAGTTCCAGAACAACCTGACCAACATGGTGAAACACCATCTTAAAAAAAAAAAAAAAAAAAATCCAAAGTGAAAGAATACAAAATGAAATTTCACAGTTTCTTTTAATCTATCATAATTATGCAAGCATGGCTTAGTATTTTGAAATGGATTAAATGTAGTCAAGAAACAATTCATGTATTACCTATAATAGATATCATATAACATTTAATAACGTATAGTTCTTGTTCCTGAAGATTTAACCTAGAAAATGCCTCCCTCCATAATGAGAAGAATTTCTGTCATAAATCAATAGCAGACATTTTCTAAAGGAATTAAAAGTATATCTGAGCAGGGTACGGTGGTGGCTCATGCCAGTAATCTCAGCACTTTGGGAAGCTGAGGCGGGCAGATCACGAGGTCAGGCGTTTGAGACCAGCCTGGTCAACATAGTGAAATCCCGTCTCTATGAAAAATAAAAAAAATTAGCCGGGCCTTGGGGCGCGTACCTGTAGTCCCAGCTACTTG
This sequence comes from Plecturocebus donacophilus, assembly GCA_004027715.1. Taxonomy (NCBI): domain Eukaryota; kingdom Metazoa; phylum Chordata; class Mammalia; order Primates; family Pitheciidae; genus Plecturocebus; species Plecturocebus donacophilus. The sequence goes on along the minus strand of PVKP010033701.1, from coordinate 18,040 downwards.
GGAGGCTGAGGCAGGACAATCGCTTGAACTCGGGAGGCGGAGATGGTGGTGAGCCGAGATGGCGCCACTGCACTCTAGCCGGGGCAACAGAGCGAGACTCCGCCTCGAAAAAAAAAAAAAAAAAAAGTATATACTGGTCTTTATTACTTAATGTGAAATTCTTGTGGATCTGTGAAATACTACTTGTAATACTTTTTTTCTTTATCTTTTTTTTTTTGAGACAGAGTCTCACTCCTTCACCCAGGCTGGAGTGCAGTGGCACGATCTTGGCTCACTGCAACCTCTATATCCTGGGTTCAAGCGATTCTCGTGCCTCAGCCTCCAGAGTAGCTGAGATTACAGGCATGCGCCACCACACCCAGCTAATTTTTGTATTTTTAGTAGAGACAGAGTTTCGCCATTTTGACCAGGCTGATCTCTAATGCCAGACATCAAGTGATCCACCTGCCTCGGCCTCCCAAAGTGCTGGGATTACAGGTGTGAGCCACCGCACCTAGCCAATAGGAGTACTTCTTTTTCTTCTTTTTTCTAACTTCCAATGTGACTGAATTTGGAGAAGGAGTACTTTTGAAAAGGAAGATGAATTCTGCAATATTTAGTTCTTTCTGTGTGGGAACACAATAGTGTTCTCTATCTGAACCAGCTTTTCTTCTCAGTGAAGTTTTAGTTTTATGTATTTCATGTATTTTGAGGAATGTTAGTATACAGTGAGATTCAGTTTACGAAGAAAATAATAATAGCAAGGCTCTAGATATCCATTGTAGTCAATTCTTGGTAATTTCAGTAGTTCTGTAAAGTTGCTGTTAATACTAAACCACTACTTCTAGGAAAAATACAGGGTTAGGTTCCTGCTAGCCTCTAGTCACATTTTTATCAACCAACCAATGCATAACCTTGTTTATGAGTGTTTCTGTTTAAAGATACTTTATTCAATATATATGTACTACTGATTTGTTAATTCATGGCCAGCAGCACTGTAACTCATTCATGAACAAAGCTTATCTAACACTTATTTTCTCAAAAAGGTACATCACAACCTTCTTGCATTTAGGAACAGCACAGCACTAAACCTGGGGACCATTTTAATTGACAAAACCTCTAACGAAAATCACAAAAAATGCAAAAACTATGGCTCCAAATAGACCATGAAAAGTACATTTGTTTATAGCATGAGAGCTGAAACAGGAAGACAGGAGTGGCACTTTGTTCGACCTCATCTGGGAACACATATATTCACACATGAGTGAAAATACCGTGATTGTTGATTTTGGTGTTACAAGTAAATTTTAGCAAGTATGTAACTCCCAAATACAGAATCCATTAGGATCTGCAATATTTAACGTGGTTTTTGTTTATTTGTTTGTTTTTTGAGACAAAGTCTTGCTCTGACGCCAGGCTGGAATGCAGTACAACCTCCGATTCCCTGGTTCAAGCCATTTTCCTGCCTCTGCCTCCTGAGTAGCTAGGATTACAGGCACATGCCACCATGCCCAGCTAATTTTTGTATTTTTAGTTGAGACGGGGGTTTCACCATGTTGGCCAAGATGGTCTCGATTCTCCTGACCTTGGGTGATCCACCTGCCCTGGCCTCTCAAAGTCCTGGGATTACAGGCCTGAGCCACCATGCCTGGCCAACATAATTTAATATTTAACATATTTGATAAAATTGTACCTAAATATTTTACGTATTTTTGCTACTGCAGTAAAGGGATATTTACCCACTGCATTTGAATGCCGTTTATTCTAATGGATTTTTTAAAAAGTATTTTTAAATATCTGACATTGGGATGCATCATAAATAGCATTTATTTATTTAGAGACAGGCTAAAATTTAGATTTGGCATCAAACTTAAATTGACAGGGCTTTTTTTCTTTGGTGGTACATAAAATAATTATGCATCTAAAAATTGATCTCTGGCCGGATGCGAGGTGGCTCATGCCTGTAATCCCAGTAGTTTGGGAGGCTGAGGTGGGTGGATCACCAGAGGTCAGGAGTTCAAGACCAGGCTGGCTAACATGGTGAAGCCCCATCTCTACTAAAAAATATACAAAAATTAACCAGGTGTGGTGGCAGGTGCCTGCCTGCTGCCTGTCTGGCAGGGGTGGTGGCACCTCAGCTACTCTGGAGGCTGAGGCAGGAGAATTGCTGGAACCCAAGAGGTGGAGGCTGCAGTGAGCTGAGATTATGCCACTGCACTCCAGCCTGGGCAACAAAAGCAAAATTCCATCTCTAAATAAATAAATAAATAAAAATTGATCTCTTAGATTTGATCGACTAGGGAAATTTTAGTCTGGTTCATGTGGCTCTTAAGGGTACTACAACCACTTTGTCTTTTAAAGTTTAACGTGCATTGTGAATTTATTTGCAAGGTCAGTAAAGATTTTCCATGTGTTCTAGAATTTTGTCAACTTGTGTGGAGCAGTTGCAAAAATCAGCTCTAGCCTTTTTTTTTTTTTTTAATTTCTGAGTCATTAATCCAATAACAATACTATATTCCAGATTAGGAAGATTGAATAGTGTAAAGATATAAGTTCTTCCTATTCGTGGGTTTATTGCAACTGGTGAATCTTTAAACAATTTATTGATAGTATGTAAACTAATGAATCTAATGCTTATTCTATGTTAGGTCTTTTTTTTCAGTTAATTTACAGATTTAAGACAGTTGTCATAAAGGGATTTCTTTAAATTGACAGCATTAACTACTCATGATTTAACAAATACAGTCATCCCTTGCTATCAGTGAGAGATTGGTCCCAGAACCCTTGGGGAATACCAAAATCTGAATGTTCAAGTCCTTTGCATACAATAATGTAGTACTCAATCATTTACAGTTGGTTACAGAGCAAGAGCTTTGTCTCAGCTTTTTGTTCTACTTCTTCCTTCTCATTACTACACCTGACTAGTCTTAAATATATACATGTATGTATTTACTACAGCCGGGTGCCATGGCTCACGCCTGTAATCCCAGCACTTTTTTGGGAGGCTGAGGCTGGAGGATCACTTGAGGTCAGGGGTTTGAGATCAGCCAGGCCAACATGGCAAAACCCCATCTCTCCTAAAAATACAAAAGTTTGGCAGGCACCTGTAATCCCAGCTACTTGGGAGGCTGAGGCAGGAGAATTCCTTGAACCAGGGAGGCAGAGGTTGCAGTGAGCTGAGATTGCACCATTGCACTCCAGCCTGGGTGACAGGGTGAGACTCTGTCTCAAAAAAACAAAAACAAACAAATATATATATATTTAAAAACTGACAGATGGGATGGGGGAGATCCAAGACGGCCCAATAGGAACAGCTCTGGAGTGCAGTTCCCAGTGAGAGCAACGCAGAAGGTGAGTGACCACCACATTTATAAACGAGGTACAAGGTGCCTCTCAATGGGACTGTTTGCACAGTGGGTGTAGCCCAAGAAGGGTGAGCTGATGCAGGGTGGGGCGCTGCCTAACCCGGGAAGTGCAGTCCCCGGAGGACCCCAACTCCGTACCCAACAGAGGCCATAGGGGGCTTTTTCATCCCCTCCAGCACTCCGGTTCAGATACTGCTGCTTCTCCCGCAGTTTTTTACCATCCACAGACCAGAAGATTCCCAGGCTGAAAAGCGTGACGAGTTTCCAGCACGGCTGTTGCAGCTGGCTCCGCAGGTTTCCGCACAAAAACTCACACAAATCTGGGCAGCCACTTCAACTGGCCCCTGGAACGACTGGGAGACAGAGCCGCACATTCGACTGAAAGGGAGAGGGCTAAGGCAGGAGCCAGGTGATCTGGCTCAGCAGGTACCACCTCCACAAAACCAGCAATCCGAAACGCTCTGGATTCAAAGTCTCACAGCAATTGCAGCCGTACCAGGATGGTCCAGCTCTGTGGGGGGAAGAGTGTCCGCCATTACCCAGGCAGTCCACCACTACCTGAGGCAGTCCACTATTACCAAGGCAGCCCGCCATTACCAAGGCAGTCTGCCATTACCGAGGCAGTCTGCCATTACCGAGGCAGCCTGCCATCACTGAGACAGCCTGCCATTACCGAGGCAGTTCTAACTGTACCTCTGTAAACAAAACCACAAGGGAGTTTACACAGCAGCTAGGCAGAGGCTGCAGCAGTTCAGCAACGCCTCTGCTGGCAGACTGTGACTAGGCTACCTCCTGACTGGGAAGGGCATCTCTGAAAAAGGCAGCAGCACATCAGGGACTTATACATAAAGCCCCACCTTCCCAGGACAGAGCACTGAGAAAAGAGGTGGTTATGAGTTCTGCTGCAGCAGACTTAAACGTACCTGCCTGGCAGCTCTGAATGGAACAACGGAGCTCCCAGCACAGCACTTGAGCTCTGATAAGGGACAGACTGTCTCCTCGAGGGGATCCCCAACCGCCATAGTTCCAAAGAGGCACTTCATAAAGGAGAGCTCTAGCTGACAACTGGCAGGTACCCTTCTGAGACAAAGATAACAGAAGAAGAAACTGGCAGCAACCCTTACTGTTCTGCAGCCCCTGCAGGTGATTCTCAAGCAAGCAGGGTCTGGAGTGGACCTATAGCAGTCCTACAGGAGAGGGGCCTGACTGTTAGAAGGAAAACTGAAAAACAGAAAGAAATAGCTTCAACATCAACAAAAACGATGTTCACTCAGAGACCCCATCCAAAAGTCACCAACTACAAAGACCACAGGTAGATAAATCCACAAAGATGGGAAGAAAGCAGTGCAAAAAGGATGAAAACACCAAAAACCAGAATGCCTCTCCTCCTCCAAGGGATCACAACCCCTCACCAGCCATGAAATAAAGCTGGATGGAGAATGAGTCTGATGTATTGACAGTAAGCGGGCTTCAGAAGGTAGGTTAAAACAAACTTCTCTGAGCTAAAAGAGCATGTTCTAACCCAATGCAAAGAAACTAGGAACCTTGAAAAAGTTAGCTAGCTAGAATAACCAACTTAGAGAAGAACATAAACGACTTAATGGAGCTTAAAAACACAGCATGAGAACTTTGCGAAGCATACACAAGTTTCAATAGCCGAATCGACCAAGCAGAAGAAAGGATGTCAGAGATTGAAGATCAACTCAATGATATAAAATGAGAAGGCAAGATTAGAGAAAAAAGAGTGAAAAGAAATGAATAAAGCTTCCAAGAAATATGAGATTATGTGAAAAGACCTAATAATCTACGTTTGATAGGTGTACCTGAATATAACGGGGAAAATGAATCCAAGCTGGAAAACGCTCTTCAGGATATTATCCAGGAGAACTTCCCTAACCTAGCAAGGCAGGCCAATATTGAAGTCCAGGAAGTACAGAGAACACCACAAAGAAGAGCAACCTCAAGACACATAATTGTCAGATTGACCAGGGTTGAAATGAAGGGAAAAAATGCTAAGGGCAGCCAGAGAGATGTCAGGTTACCTACAAAGGAAAGCCCATCAGACTTACAGCAGATTTCTCGGCAGAAACCCTACAAGCCAGAAGACAGTGGGGGCCAATATTCAACATCCTTAAATAAAAGAACTTTCAACCTATAATTTCATATCCTGCCAAACTAGGCTTCATAAGGGCAGGAGAAATAAAATCCTTTATGGACAAGCAATTGTTGAGAGATTTCATCACCACCAGGCCTGCCTTACAAGAGCTCCTGAAAGAAGCACTAAACATAGAAAGGAACAAGCAGTACCAGCACTCCAAAAATGTACCAAATGGTAAAGACCACTGACATAATGAAGAAACTGTGTCAACTAATGGGCAAAACAACCAGCTAGCATCAAATGGCAGGATCAAAGCCACACATAACAATAATAACCTTAAATGTAAATGGGCTAAATGCCCCAATCGAAAGACACAGACTGGCAAATGGGATAAAAAGTCAAGATCCATCGGTGTGCTGTATTCAGGAAATCCATCTCACATGCAAGGACACACATAGGCTCAAAATAAATGTATAGAGGAAGATGTACCAAGCCAATGGAGAGCAAAAAAAAAAAAAAAAAAAAAGCAGGAGTTGCAATCCTAGTCTCTGATAAAATGGACTTTAAACCAACAAAGTTGAAAAGAGACAAAGAAGGGTATTACATAATGGTAAAAGGATCAATGCAACAAGAAGAGCTAACAATCCTAAATATATATGCAGCCAAAATAGGAGCACCCAGATACATAAAGCAAGTTCTTAACGACCTACAAAGAGACTTAGACTCCCACACAATAATAGTGGGAGACTTCAACACTCCGCTGTCAATATCAGATCAATGAGACAGAAAATTAACAAGGAATATCCAGGACTTGAACTGAGATCTGGACCAAGCGGACCTAATAGACTTCTACAGAAATCTCCACCCCAAATCCACAGAATATACATTCTTCTCAGCACCACATCACACCTACTCTAAAATTGACCACATAATTGGAAGTAAATCACTCCTCAGCAAACGGAAAAGAATGGATTAATAACAAACAGTCTTTCAGACCACAATGCAATCAAACTAGAACTCAGGATTAAGAAACTAACTCAGAACCGCACAACTTCACGGAAACTGAACAATTCGCTCTTGAATGTTGACTAGATAAACAATGAAATGAAGGCAGAAATAAAAGTGTTCTTCGAAACCAACGAGAATGAAGACGCAATGTACCAGAATCTCTGGGACACATTTAAAGCAGTGTCTAGAGGGAACTTTATAGCAATAAATTCTTATACGAGAAGCGAGGAAAGATCTAAAATCAACACCCTATCATCAAAATTGAAAGAGCTAGAGGAGCAAGATCAAAAAAACTCAAAAGCCAGTAGAAGGCAAGAAATAACTAAGATCAGAGCAGAACTGAAGGAGATAGAGACACAAAAAACCCTTCAAAAAATCAGTAAATCCAGGAGCTGGTTTTTTGAAAAGATCAACAAAATAGACTGCTAGCCAGATTAATAAAAAAGAAAAGAGAGAAGAATCAAATAGATGCAATAAAAAGATAAAGGGGATATCACCACCGATTCCACAGAAATACAAACTACCATCAGAGATTATTACAAACAACTCTATGCACATAAACCAGTAAATCTGGAAGAAATGGATAAATTGCTGGACACTTGCACCCTCCCAAGCCTAAACCAGGAAGAAGTTGTAACCCTGAATAGACCAATAGCAAGGGCTGAAGTTGAGGCAGCAATTAATAGCCTACCAACCAAAAAAAGCCCAGGTCCAAATGGGTTCACAGCCAAATTCTACCAGCCATGCAAAGAGGAGCTGGTACCACTCTTTCTGAAACTATTCCAAACAATACAAAAAGAGGGTATCCTTGCCAAATCATTTTATGAGACCAACATCATCCTGATACCAAAACCCAGCAGAGACTCAACAAAAAAAGAAAACTTCAGGCCAGTATCCATGATGAACGTAGATGCAAAAATCTTCAATAAAATACTGGCAAACCAATTGCAACAGCACATCAAAAAGCTTATCCATCATGATCAAGTGAGCTTCATCTTGGGTATTCAAGGCTGATTCAACATACGCAAGTCTATAAATGTAATTCACCTCATAAACAGAACCAAAGACAAAAATCACATGATTATCTCAATAGATGCAGAGAGGCCTTTGACAAAATTCAACAGTGCTTTATGCTAAAAACTCTCAATAAACTAGGTCTCAATGGAACGTATCTCAAAATAACAAAAGCTATTTATGACAAACCCACCGCCAATATCATACTGAATGGGCAAAAACTGGAAGCATTCCCTTTGAAATCTGGCACTAGACAAGGATGCCCTCTCTCACCACTCCTATTCAATATAGTATTGGAAGTTCTAGCCAGAGCAATCAGGCAAGAAAAAGAAAGAAAGAGTATTCAATCAGGAAAGGAGGAAATCAAATTGTCTCTATTTGCAGATGACATGATTGTTTATTTAGAAGACCCCATCGTCTCAGCCCAAAATCTCCTGAAACTGATAAGCAACTTCAACAAAGTCTCAGGATACAAAATCAATGTGCAGAAATCACAAGCATTCCTATACACCAATAACAGACTAACAGAGAGCCAAATCAAGAGCTAACTCCTGGCTGGGCACGGTGGCTCACACCTGTAATTCTCGCACTTTGGGAGGCCAAGGTGGGTGGATCACCTGAGGTCAGGAGTTCAAGACCAGCCTGGCCATCATGGTGAAACTGCATCTTTAAAAAAAAAAAGAAAAAGAAAAAGAGCTAACTCCCATTCACTAATACAAAGAAAATAAAATACCTAGGAATACAACTAACAAAGAATGTAAAGGACCTCTTCAAGGAGAACTACAAACCACTACTCAGCAAAATAAGAGAGGACACAAACAGATGGAAAAACATTCCATGCTCATGGTTAGTAAGAATGAATATTGTGAAAATGGCCATACTGCCCAAAGTAATTTATATATTCAATGCTATCTCCATCAAGCTACCAATGACCTTCTTCACAGAACTGGAAAAAAACCACCTTAGACTTCGTATGGAACCAAAAGAGAGCCCGCATAGCCAAGTCAATTCCAAGCAAAAAGAACAAATCTGGAGGCATCATGCTACCTGACTTCAAACTATACTACAAGGCTACAGTAATCAAAACAGCATAGTACTGGTACCAAAACAGAGAGATAGACCAGTGGAACAGAACAGAGGCCTGGGAGGCAACACCACACATCTACAACCATCTGATCTTTGACAAATCTCACAAAAACAAGCAATGGGGAAAGGATTCCCTGTTTAATAAATGGTGTTGAAAAAACTGGTGAGCTGTGTGCAGAAAGCAGAAGCTGGACCCCTTCCTGACACCTTACACTAAAATTAACTCCAGTTGGATTAAAGACTTAAACATAAGATCTAACACCATAAAAACCCTAGAAGAAAACCTAGGCAAGACCATTCAGGACATAGGCATAGACAAGGACTTCATGACCAACACACCAAAAGCATTGGCAACAAAAGCCAAAATAGACAAATGGGATCTAATTAAACTCCAGAGCTTCTGTACAGCAAAAGAAACAATCATTAGAGTGAACTGACAACCAACAGAATGGGAAAAAATTTTTACAATCTACCCATCTGACAAAGGGCTAATATCCAGAATCTACAAAGAACTAAAACAGATTTACAAGAAAAAAACAAACAAATCCATTCAAAAGTGGGCAAAGGATATGAATAGACACTTTTCAAAAGAAGACATACATGAGGCCAACAAACATATGAAAAAATGCTCATCATCACTGGTCATTAGAGAAATGCAAATCAAAACTACATTGAGATACCATCTCACGCCAGTTAGAATGGTGATCATTAAAAAAATCTGGAGACAACAGATGCTGGAGAGGATGTGGAGAAATAGGAACACTTTTACACTGTTGGTGGGAGTGTAAATTAGTTCAACCATTGTGGAAGACAGTGTGTCGATTCCTTAAGGATCTAGAAATAGAAATTCCATTTGACCCAGCAATCCCATTACTGGGTATATACCCAAAGGATTATAAACCATTCTATTATAAAGAGAAATGCACACGTATGTTCATTGTGGCACTGTTTACAATAGCAAAGACTTGGAACTAACCCAAATGCCCATCAATGAGACTGGACAAGGAAAATGTGGCACATATACACCATGGAATACTATGCAGCCATAAAAAATGATTAGTTCGTGTCCTTTGTAGGGACATGGATGAATCTGGAAACCATCATTCTCAGCAAACTGACACAAGAACAGAAAATCAAACACTGCATGTTCTCACTCATAGGTGGGTGTTGAACAATGAGAGCACATGGACACAGGGAGGGGAGCATCACACACTGGGGTCTTTTGGAGGGGGATAGGGGAGAGACAGCGGTGGGTGGGGAGGTTGGGGAGAGATAACATGGGGAGAAATGCCAGGTATAGGTGATGGGGGGATGGAGGCAGCAAACCACATTGCCATGTACGTACCTATGCAACAATCCTGCATGATCTGCACATGTACCCTAGAACCTAAAATACAAAAAAAAAAGAAAAACTGAAGTATTTTCATATCGCCTATCCACATCCTCCCATACACTTTAAATTATCTCTAGATTACTTATACCTAATATAATGTAAAAGCTATGCAAATAATTATACTGTCTTTTTTGTGTTTTTTTGGGGGAGGTTTGGGTTTTTTTTTGAGACAGAGTCTGTTGCCCAGGCTGCAGTGCAGTGGCACGATTTCAGCTCACTGCAACCTCCGCCTCCCAGGTTCAAGCGATTCTCCCTGCCTTAGCCTCCCAAGTAGTTAGAATTACGGGTGTTCACCACCATACCCACTGACTCTTTTTTCTTTTTTTGAGATGGAGTTTCACAGTTTTGCTTTTGTTGCCCAGGCTGGAGTGCAATGGCCTGATCTCGTCTCACCACAACTTCCGCCTCCCAGGTTCAAATGATTCTTCTGCCTCAGCTACCCAAGTAGCTGGGATTACAAACAGGTGCCACCACGCCCAGCTCATTTTGTATTTTTAGTAGAGATTCAGTTTCTCCATGTTGGTCAGGCTGGTCTTGGACTCCCGACCTCAGGGGACCCACCTGCCTCAGCCTCCTAAAATGCTGGGATTACAGGTATGAGCTACTGTGCCTGGCCAAATTTTTGTATTTTTATTAGAGATGGGATTTTGCCTTGTTGGCCAGTCTGGTCTCGAACTCCTAACCTCATTTGATCCACCCTCGTCGGCCTCCCTAAGTGCTGGGATTATAGGCATAAGCCACCAAGCTCAGCCCTTACTGTATTTTTTTTTTAACTTGTATTACTTTTATTGTTTTATTCTTGTTTTTTTTTTTTCCTTCAAATATTTTCCAACTATGGATGACTGCGGATGCAGAGCCTACAAATGCAGAGGACCTACTATTTCAGTGCTTACTCTGTGTCAGGTTCTATGCTCAGCATTTATTTTTCTTTTTTTGAGACAGAGTCTCACCCTATTGCCCAGGCTGGAATACAGTGGCACAATTTTGACTCCCTGTAGCTTCTGCCTCTCTGGTTCAAGCAATTCTTGTGCCTCAGCCTCCCAAGTAGCTGGACTATAGGTGCGTGCCACCATGCCCTGCTACTTTTTGTATTTTTAATAGAAATGGGTTCATCATGTTGGCCAGGCTGGTCTTGAACTCCTGGCCTCAAATGATTTGTCTGCCTAGGCCTCTCAAAGTGTTAGGATTACAGGCATGAGCCACTGCGCCTGGTTTAAATCTTTAAATTTGTTTGAATTTTTATTGCCATTTGAATATCATTCTTTGTTAAATAGCTTTATTGAGACACAATTTACATGCCATAAAAGTCACCCATTTTAAAATGTATATATTTTATCCATTCCTCAGTTGGACATTTGGGTTATTTCCAGTTTTTGGCTATTATGAATAATATTGGTATAAATATTTGTGTGTAAGTTTCCATTGATTTTTCTGATTCTCTTGGGTATACACCTAAGAGTGGAATTGCTGGACCATGTGCTAACTATGTTTAATACTTTGAGGAACTGATAAACTGTTTTCCAAGGTAGTTGCACTGTTTTATATTACCACCAATAATACATAATCCCATTTTCACATCCTCGCCAGCTGTCCATTCTTGCATCACTCTATAAAGGAATACTTGAGACTGGGTAATTTATAAAGAAGAGTTTTGGCTGGGAGCAGTGCCTCACACCTGTGATCCCAGCACTTTGGGAGGCCAAAGCAAGCAGATCACTTGAGGTCAGGTGTTTAAGACCAGCCTGGCCAACATGGCAAAACTCCATCTCTATAAAAAATGTAAAAACTAGCCAGGCTTGGTGGCACATGCCTGTAATCCCAGTTACTCAGTAGGCTGGGGTGAGAGGATCGCTTGAACCCAGAAGGTTCACTCTAGCCTAGGTGACAGCATGAGATCCTGTCTGAAAAAAAAAAAGTTTTAATTTGCTCACGGTTCAGCAAGGTGTACAAGCATGGTGGCAGCATCTGCTCAGCTTCTGGTGAGGTCTCAGGGAGCTTTTACTCAGGGAGAAGGCAAAGCAGGAGCAGGCACGTCACATGGTGATGAGAGAGAGTGGGGAGGTGCCACATGCTTTTAAACAATCAGATCTCTTGTGAACTCAGAACTCATTATCTTGAGGGCAGCACCAAGCTGTTTATGATGGATCCACCCCCCATGACACAGCTCCCATCAGGCCTCACCTCCAACACTAGGAATCACATCTCAACATGACATTTAGAGGGGACAAACATCCAAATGACATCACCAACACTTATTATTATTATTTTTAAATATATAATTGCTCTACGTTTTATTCCAGCTTACTTAAAAAAAACTTGCATTAAGAAATAACTATAAAAATATTTTTAAGTGTGTAACATACATAGAAAAGTATAACGGTAGTACTATATTAATAGGGAAAGGGAATAGAGCTACATAGGATTAACATTCCTATAAGAAGCCAAAAAAGAAAAATTGTTAAACAAATTTAAATAGATGAAAAATATTCACTTAGAGCAAAAACATGAAAGGTGGAATAAAGAATAAAATATATGAGACAAACACACAAAGTAAAACAGCAGTTTAAATTCAAACATATCTATTCTAGCATTAAATGTAAGTATTAAACAATGAAATCAAAAGACAGAGACTATTCACTGTATATTAAGACAGCAGCAGCAAAGACTGAAATTTTTACTACAAACTACAAAAGTTTTTGCATCCAAAGAAAGAGGATAAAAGGGCATTAAGAATTTGCAAACAGCTATCATAAGACGGCTGGAGTGACTATATAATAATTAGCTTGAATTGTAGAAGAATGTGGCTAAACAGACGTTTCCACTGATTATCATCTCCTCGGAAACACCAAATTTGACAATTATTGATAAAAGCAACTTTATAAGAACACAATAATCAGGTGAGTCATCACAGTATTTGGTTTTAATGTCTTATTACTGAAAAAGGCACTAAAGAGAGTAGAAAATACACTCTTGAATTGCCAACACCACCCCTCCCTTATTACCTGGCAGTGGCCAGATGGCTTAAAGAGAGAAGTTGTGCATTGCAAAAGGGAGAGTGCAGTGATTGTGAGATTTTGCATTGAAACTCAATGCTGCCAACACTAGACAAAACTTAGTTGATGCTAATGGAAGGAGCATTTTTACTAATCTTAGCCAGAGGGAAATTTGCCCATCCCAGCAGTCAGAACTTGAGTTTCAGCAAGCCTCACCATCATGGGCTAAATGGCTCTGGGGTCCTAAATAAACTTGAAATGCTGTCTAGGGTCCCAAGACTGCAACTCCTAGGCAAGTCCTAGAGTTGTGGTGGGCTCAGAGCAAATGGACTTGGGTGTCATGTGACTTAGTAAGACATTAGCTGGGACAGCTAAAGGAGTGTTTGGATCACACCACACCCAGCCCCAGACAGTGCAGCTCACAGCTCCAAAAGAGACCCCTTCCTTCTGCCTGAGGAGAGAGGAGAAAAAAATAAAAAGGACTTTGTCTCACAACTTAAATACCATCTCAGCCAAAGTAGAATTGGGCACTGAGCAAAGTTATGATACCTTCATTACAGACTCTAGCTTGCAGACATTTCTAGAGCCAACCTAGGCCAGAAATGAACCCACTGTCTTGAAGAAAAAGACCCAGTCCTGGCTGTATTTATCACCTGTTGACTACAGAGCTCCTGGACCCTGAATAATTAGCAGCAGTAATCAGGTAGAACACACCACGGACCTTGAGGGAGACTCAGATATACGGGCTTCTGATGTAATCCAGCATATTCACAGCTTGAGAAAGAGAAAGGGAAGAATGAAAGAAACTTTGTCTTGCAGCTTAGGTAGCAAGTCAGCCACAGTGAAGGAGAATACCAGGCCACCTCTCAAGATTCCTGATTCTGGGCTTTGGTTGTTGAACAGCATTTTGGGACATATGCTGAGGCAGAAGGAAGCCCAGTGCTTTGAAGGGTGAGTCCCAGGCCTGGCAGCATTCACCACAAGCTGACTGAAGAGCTCTTGGTCCCTAAGTGAATACTGGCAGGACTCCCATGGGCCTGTGGTGGTGGTGAATACAGGGAAAGACTCCTTTGCCTAGAGAAAAGGGAGAGGAGTGAGGAGAATTTTGCCTTGTGGCTTCAGTGTCAGTTCAGCCATAATATAATAGAGCAACTGGTAGAATTCAAAGGTGTTCTGATTCTAGATATAGCTTCTGGAAAGCATCTCTGGAAACACCTGGAATATAGGGAGACTTGCCACCCTAAAGGGAAAGGCACAAAATTGGGTGGCTTTACCACCTGCTTTTTGTACTATGGACTTGAGCAAGCATAGGCAGCGGCCAGGTAGTGGTTACAGCAGGCCTTGGGTGAGGCCCAGTGCTGTGCTAGCTTCAGTCTGACCCAGCACAGCACCAGACCAACACTTATTATTGTCTGACATTTGATTATTACCTTTTGTTGCCATAGAGTAGGAAATGCAGTATCTATGTTGTATCAACTCATTGCTTGAAGGGACTAAACTCTTTACCTTCTGGATTTGAATGGCAACTATTTTCTCCAAGAATATTGCTGCATTTCATTTCATTTTATTTTTTTATTTTGAGACATGATCTGGCTCCGTCATTTAGAATGGAGTGCAGAGGTGCGATCTTGCCTCACTGCAACCTCTGCCTCCTGGGGTCAAGTTATCCTCCCACCTAAGCCCCCCAAGTAGCTGGGACTACAGGCACACACCACCACACCTAGCTAATTTTTGTATGTTTTGTAGAGATGGGGTTTCACCATGGTGGCCAGGCTAATCTCGAACTCCTGGCCTCAAGTGATCCACCCACTTTGGTCTCCCAAAGTGCTGGGATTACAAGTGTGAGCACCTGGCCTACAGTATTGCCACGTTTTACAACATGACAATCAGAGCTTCCAGGTAGCTGAACAAGTGGAGTTTCCTGGATGGTGGTGCACTGGGAGGCATGAAAGCTCCACATCCCTTATGCATCTCTTCTTCTGTATCCTTTGTAATATCCTTCACAATAAACCAGTAAACATAAACTAAATATGTGATTAGTACTATTCTTCTTACCCTGGGCATGAGGATTCACTTCAGTCTCCCTCTGCCAATGATGAGAGGCTGGCTGATCACCTGTATGCCTTTGGGTTCAGTCATCAAGTGTATAGTTTATTTATTTATTTATTTGAGCCGGAGTTTCACTCTTGTCACCCAGGCTGGAGTGCAATAGCATCGTCTCAGCTCACTGCAACCTCTTCCTCCTGGGTTCAAGCCATTCTCCTGACTCAGCCTCCCAAGCGCCAGCATGCCCGCCTAATTTTTTATTTTTGGTAGAGACAGGGGTTTCACCATGTTGGTTAGGCTGGTCTTGAACTTCTGACCTCAGATGATCTGCCCACCTCAGCCTCCCAAAGTGCTGGGATTATAGGCGTGAGCCACAGCACCCAGCCAAGTGTATAGTTTATTATACAAATCCCTTTTGGAGGAAAGAGAATTACTGTGGAACCATGACTATTGATGGAGAGGGAGCTCCAATTGCCTACACATTGGGTGATACCACACCTGATGGTAACTATGCTGCTATAAGGGTATTTATCCTGGCCAACAAAGCCAGAAAACTGGCAGTTCTTGCCAAAGAAGAAAGGTTAAAGAAACATTGTGAAATCTACGCAAAAGTTCTGGGCTCCCAAGAAGCTCTGGGGCTGGTGCGCTGTGAAGAGAACTGGTGAGGAGCAGTAATTCAGGGGGTGCTACACAAGCTACTTCCTCCTCAGGGATCATGACTGAAATGGAAAGTGTTCTTTGCCAGCCAGTGGGCAGGACCGACTTCACAGGCACTGAGACTCCCACACGCTGCAGCAGCTACACGGCTACGTTGCCATGGCTGGGGGTGCTGGGAAGCGGATGGCCTGAGAGAGCCTGCGTGCCGTGGGGAAGTTTCCAGAGAATGAAATCTGGCAGTCAACACCAGCATTTGGACGTTCCTGCACGGCCCTTACTGTGCCCTTCTTGGAGAGACGTTCACTCTCCATGCCAGGCCTGATCAGGCTGACGGGAATGGCCACCATCTTTTCAGCACCAGCTTTTGGCTCCTTGACCCACAAAAGGGGCTGCTTGATGCTGCCCTAATGAGAGAGCATCTGTCACCACACCCTGTTATTCCTGTATTTGGGGTGTGGGTTTGGGGAAGGGGTTGCAGTGTAGCTCCACGAAGACAATGCGAAGTGAGGCAAAGAGCATGAAGTCCAACTCTGCCTGCAGGAAACACAGTATCTCTTTCTCCGCTGTGACCCTGCTTAGTGTCCTGGCTTGGCACTGTTGTACCCATTTCCCAGTTTACTGCCCTCAGGGTTTTTAGGATAGTTAAACAGGGCTGGGCGTGACGGCTCACTCAGTACTGAGAGGCCGAAGCTGGTGGATCACCTGAGCTCGGGAATTCCAGACCAGCTCGGGAAACGTGGTCAGACAGCGTCTCTCTCGCTCTCTCTCTCTCGCTCTCTCTTTTTTTTGACACAGAGTCTCACTCTGTTGCCAGGCTGGAGTGCAGTGGCACAATCTCAGCTCACTGCAACCTCTGCCTCCCGGGTTCAAGCGATTCTCCTACTCAGCCTCTCGAGTAGTTGGGACTACAGGCACACGCCATGATGCCGCGCTAATTTTTATATTTTTAGTAGAGATGGGGTGTGGGAAGTGGAAAAGTTCCTTTTCAAAGTTTTCTTTCTTGTTGAAGAATAAGTGTGCTAATAACTTTGTTAAGCCCTATCCTATGTAGCTGTTAGACATGCTGTGCTTACAGGCACATAGAACATTCTAGGTCCTTGTACTTTAACCAAGATATCTCTCTGGATGTGCTCACAGGCATGTCCCAGCTCTCCATTGCTTTTACCTGTTTAGAAAAGTTTTCAGTTGTTAGCCAACCAGGTTCTAGTTTATACTGTGAGGTCTGGCTCCAGCCAACGGAAATCAGACACAGCAGTAAGGACAACCCCAAATGAGTAAGGAATAACTTTGTGTGTGTTCCCTTTGTTCTTTGTACTCTCATGGCACGATGGCTACCAGGAGTACCCTTCCTGCAGTCCAGGAAGTAAAAATTGCATTGCTGAAAGATCCTTTGTCTCAGTACTAATTTTTCTTTGTGGCACCGAAGAGCTATTTCCAACACGGGGTTTCACCATGTTGGCCAGGATGGTCTCGATCTCTTGACCTCGTGATCAGCCCGCCTCAGCCTCCCAAAGTGCTGGTATTACAGGCATCAGCCACTACAGTCGGCCTCTATTTTTAAAACTAAAAAAAAAGAAGGAATGAGAATAGTTAAACAGGTTTGTTTAAGGTCTTTGCCACCCACAGCACGGGTTGCCTATGCACAAACAACTAACATTTTCCTACTTCTGTGGCTTTGTGCTCGTCCTTCGTCTTACCTGTAACATCCTCACCTTCCCAAGTTCTAGGCGTCTGTCTTTAAGAATCCTGTATTCTTATAGCTGAAAGACATTACAGACCATCTAATCCTTGCCTTTTGTTTTCAATTTGAGCAAACTGAAGCTGACAACTTAATTGCCCAAGGGCCACAATAAGCCATGGGTGTCTGGAGGATGAGAGCTTGGGCTCAGTGCTTTTCCCACCCCCTTGGATGTATTCTCCAGTTGCCCTCCTTCACTCCCTGACACAGTCCCTGATGGCCTCCCTTTGTGTGGTTTACTCTGCTAAGCTGTCTTGTGATACTCAAATGCTCCTGAGTATATATCCTTAAGTCTTGCTGTCTTGTGCAGTGTGTCTCCAGCCAATTTTCTTTTTTTTTGAGGGTAGAAATCTTGTCTTTTCTTCCTTTTGTGTGCTCCATTATGTCTTTTTCTTTTCTTTTCTTTTCTTTTTTTTTGAGACAGTCTCACTCTGTCATCCAGGTTGGTGTACAGTGGCACAATCTCGGCTCACTGCCACCTCCACCTCCCAGGTTCAAGTGATTCTCCTGCCTCAGCCTCCTGAGTAGCTGGGACTACAGGCACATGCCACCACGCCCAGCTAATTTTTATATTTTCAGTAGAGAGGGGGTTTCACCATGTTGGCCAGGCTGGTCTCGAGCTCCTGACCTCAAGTGATCCACCTGCCTCGGCCTCCCAAAGTG
>PVKP010033700.1:0-24823 GCA_004027715.1 Plecturocebus donacophilus | reverse complement strand
GTGTGACGTCAACTTGCTTTCTGTGCTTTCACTGGGAGCTGCAATCCTGAGCTGCTAGTGATCGGCCATCTTGGATCTCTCTCGTAGGTTTTATTTTGAGAATATTTAAAAATATAAAACAATATATCTTATTTTTTCAATTCTGAATTATATAATAATTTCAGACTTTTTTCTCTGTAATGGACACTTTTTTTTCTGTCACCCAGGCTGGAGCACAGTGTCACATTCTCAGCTCACTGCAACATTGGCCTCCTGAGTTCAAGTGATTCTCACCCCTCAACTTCCCGAGTAGCTGGCATTACAGGCACATACCACCATGTCTTGCTAATTTCTGTATTTTTAGTAGGGACAGTATTTTTCCATGTTGGCCAGGCTGGTCTCAAACTCCTGACCTCAAGTGATCCACCCTCCTTGGCCTCCCAAAGTGTTGGGGTTACAGGTGTGAGCCACTGTGCCCAGACTATAATGGACACTTTTTTTATTCATTTCATAATTTGTGTCAAGATTAATTCACGTGAAATTTATTAAACATACTCTATTGCATTACATGATGTATAATAATATTTTTCACTGTTTTTCTTAAGAAAAGAGAAAGCCTCATAATCATAAATTTATATATCACATGGCATATGAAAAGAAGAATCATCAAATGCATAGTCTACACAGTAAGGAGGACAAACTAGATTCCATATTCTTGGATATAGACCGCTGGCCAAGAGGTCTTCATAACAATTGAGTGTATTAGCAAGTTTATACTGAAAAAATATGAGGAGGATAAAAGTGGGATTTTTTTTTGCTATTGAATAGTCCTCAAATCTTCTTAAATATTAAAGCTTATTTCCAAGGAAATATTTCTATAAAAGGTAGTATACTTTCCAAAATGTTATCTCTAGTCCTGTCCATTTGAAACCAAATGTTGAGTAGTCTAAGGTATTAACCAGAAAGTAATTACCTAGGAGATAATAGAGCTTTTCTCATATTATAACATATTAACAATTTTAGTTTGGAAACACTTTCACAAACACCCTTCATTAATTCATTCATTCTACTATTATATTGATCCTAATATGAATAAGGTAAAATTCTAGGTGCTAAATAAAAAGTTGGTAAGTCATAGTTCACTCTTCAAGGGAGGATAACTTTTGGGGAGGTAGTACAGAAATGGAGACATGGACAATATGACATTTTATAGTGTAATTTAATAAGCACAACAAGCAGTTAGACCAAGTAGGAAGTGGAATCTATAAATTCAACTTTAGTTATTAATTTTTCTGTACTTTTTATACTTCATTCCTACTATTTTGGGAGAATATTTAAGCAATCTTTCCAGGGCTCCACAACTCCACAAATAAAATTATGTCTTGGATTTAGAATCATATATTTTACATAGCATAAACATGAGGCTTGGTGATATTTCTTCAAAATATTGAAGAAAAATAGGATATTTGCAGTCACAAACTATCTCCCCCAAGATGTGTTAGTTAATTACAAAAAAGAAAATAGTGACTTTTTAGTGAAGCAACCTGAGAGACACCTTAACCAGTGATTAAGGTCAGCATCACCAGTAATAAAACTCATCGACAGACAACACAAACTCCAATACATTACCCTGAGAAGGGTACATCACTTATGTAATATGCTTGTCAAAAATAAAAACCGCCACATGAGAAAATGTCAAGCAAACTCAAATAGAGGAACATTCTACAAAATAACCAACAATTAATTACACATCAAATGTGTCAAAGTCATAAAAGATAGATACTGAGGAATTGTCACAGATTGGAAGAGACTAAGGAGACATGACAACTAAATGCAATGTAAACTCTTGAATTAAATTTCTTAACAGAAAAAGGATACTAATGGAAAAACTGGTAAAAATCCAAATAAAGTCTATAGGCTGGTTAGTAGAATTATAGTTATGTTAATATGTTCGTTTTAATAATTACACTATGTTTATGCAATATATTATCATTAGGGGAAGATGAGTAAAGGGCATATTTAAACTCTACATTATTTTTGTAACTTTTTATAAATCTAAAATAATTTTAAAATAAAATTTAAAAATTTAGCATTTTTATGAGTATCAATAATTAAATTTAGAAAGCAATTATGTAAAAATTTGCTGTATAAATATGTATACTTTCATCATCAATATGAAAGGACTTCAAAAAGTTTATTAAAGTATGAAATTAAAGGATGAAAAGAAAAAACATATGTTTTATTTCTCAACATAAACTTCATCAAAGTCAAGACCCTTGTGGAAGCAATGATACCAGTTATTTAGTCTATTGCTAAAGAACTGAGGTTTCTGGGAACCTAAACATATCAATGCAGTATTCTTTATGTTATTAACTAAAGAAAAATGGGTGATATTTTTAAAGATTATGAAAAAAATATAGATCAGAAGGTGTCAAATAAGAACTGGATGTTATATGCTTAATAATTTCCCATCTAAATTATTGCAAAATTACCTTTGTTTGATGAGAAGAATGAGCAGAAGCATTGTCATGCTAGTGACAATAGTGAAAAAGGACTCCCTGATGAAACATTCCTGTGTGTTTATGCTGAAGCTTTGGCTAACTTTCTCAAGACACTTTCATAATAAGCAGATATTATTATTTGTCCCTCCAGAAATTCAACAAGCAAGATGCCTTGTAAATATCAAAAACTTGTTGCCATGACCTTTGCTCTTATCCAGTCTGCTTTTTCTTTGACCAGATCACTTCCACTTCTTGATAGCCATTGCTTTGTGTTTTGTCTTCAGGATTATAATGGAAAACTCATGTTCCATCTACTGTACAATTCTTTGAAAAAAACGCTTCAGGATATTGATGTCAATTGCTTAAAATTTTAATTGACAGCTCTGCTCGTGTCTGCAGGATCTTGGTGCAGTAGTTTTGGCACCCATCAAGAGGAAAATTAATTCACTTTCTTTTTTTATTAAGAATTGTGTATGATGAACAAATAAAGATGAGTTTGGTGTTGGTTATTGTTTATACTGTTAATTTTAGATCCTCTTAATTAGGGCATGAACAAAATTAACCTTTTTCTCACAAATTGATGTGGATAGTCTGCCACTGCAGGCTTCATCTTCAACACTGTCTTTTCCTTTTTTTTTTTTTAATTTTACTTTAGGTTCTGGGGTACGTATGCAAGTCATGCAGTGTTGTTGCATAGGTTTATAGATAACCAGGTGGTTTGCTGCCTCTATTCCCCCTTTGACTAGATCCAGCTTTTCTCCCCATTTTATCCCTTTCTTAAAATAAGTATTTTTTGTATATTATGCATTTTTCATGAACTCGTTGAAGACTCTGGTATATCAAATATATGTAATGTATATTTATATAATGTATCAAATGTGTATTAAATATACTATATATAATGTATCAGGAAAGATGGAAGAGAAGAATAGAATTGTAAGCTATGTCAACTAAGATAGTTATGGAGCTTGTTGATTTAAGCAACATAGAGTGATGGTGGGCAAAATTAAAACTTAGATTTCAGACTTCATAAAATAAAAATATATTGACAATTGTATAAATTATAGGCAAAAAAAAAAACCCCAGAACAAAATCAAAAACAAAAATCGCACACTAATGACATTTTAGGAAAATGCAAAGTCAGTACTCAATATTCAGGGTACTTGTGGGACAGCTAAATATTCTGAAGGAAGTTGGAAGTCTAAAGTATACTTCAGGAAAAGTAATAAATAAATAAGATTAAGGTGATTTTTACTGTCCTCACACCTGGAAAGTATTGAAACCAAGATGTTCTTTCTGCTTGTCTTGTGGTAGTTTATTAAGTAATAATTTCCTATATGAAAATACTAAAAGAAAATTCAGAATAAATTAGATATTTATTAGTTATGAATCATTTACCTAGAATCAGTGAGATCCCTGGAGTAATCTATTCACAATATAAGCAATCAGATCTTGAGAGAAAAGTAATATGATTATTATAGTCATATTTGACCCAAAGAACCAATAATATATGATTCAAAATAAGTTCAATAAAATGATAACAAAGGAGAACATTTCCATCAAGGTTAAAACAAGGTATTTTTTATCTAAAATAAATATTTTTTTCTTAAGCATCATATTTTGATTATTTCAGATTTCATAGATACTGTAGTGAGAAGAGTTATTTTCTCAATTTACATAATATATGTATGACAAAACACATTGGAATAGCTAACAACAGAAGAAGCATGTTAATTTATGTTAATTATTGTGATAACTTTAAGCTTTTACAGAGTTCAAGTCAGGCAATGTACACTGATGTGGTAAGAGCAAAGGATGTGCACTGACATCTGACACCATCTAATCCATGGAACAGTTAATTGAATAAATGGTTCCAGTTTCTTAGGGTCAACCAGAAAGTCCCTACTTGCTATAGTTTGTTGATTCCTGCAAACCTCATGTTGAAATTTGATCCCCAATGCTGGAGGTGGGACCTAATGAGAGGAGCTGGGTCATGGGGCTGACTACCTCATGGATAGACTGATGCCACCTCTGGCAGGGGTAGAAGAAGGTGAGTGAACTCTCCCTTTATTTATTCCTGAAAGAGTTCGATGTTAAAAACAGCCTGACACCTCCCCCTACCCCTTTGCTTCCTCTCTTGCCATGCAGTCTTTGCACATGCTAGCTCCGCCTTTTTTCTGCCATTAGTGGACTCAGTCTATGGCCGGTACCAGAAGCCAAACAGATGTCAGTACCATGCTTCTCAAACAGCCTGCAGAACTGCAAGCCAATTAAGCCTTTTGTCTTTGTTCATTACCCAGTTTCAGGTATTCCTTTATAGCAGCACAAAACAGACTAAGGCAGTACTATATTACTTTTCCAGTGCTTCTATAGAAAAGGACAAAAAACTAGGTGGCTTAAACAATAGAAATTTTCATTGTCACGGTTTTAGAAGCTAGTAGTCCAAAATCAAGGAGTCAACAAGATTTGTTTCTTCTGAGGATCATGAGGTAGAATCTGTTCCATTATTGTCTCTTCTGGTAGCCTCAGATGTTTCTTGGTTTACAGATGGCATTCTTTCTGTGTTTTCACATCTTCTTCTATGCACATCTATTTCTGTGTCCAAATTTTCCCTTTTTATAAAGACAGCAGTCATATTGAATTAGGACCCATCCTAATGATTTTGTCTTAAATTGATCATCTATAGTCATATTGCTAATAATCCATATGAAGGTCCAGGCTCCTCACATACATTTCTCCTTTAAAAGTATGGTGTAGTACTATGACAAGTGTCTTGCTAAAATCATTCATACTGTTTAATCCTGTCTATGAATTCCAGTCATGTACTAAAGGAAATCAATGTAGTCTGAAATGAAGTCTTCATTGTGAACTCTCCACTAGCTCTTCATCAAAGGATTAGCATCATTGACTTCAGAATTAAACAGAAGTGCCTAATTTTCACAATTTCTTCCGATTTTCTTGAGATAGGGATCCGCTCATGTAATATTTTTTCTACTTTTGATATAATCTCGATAAAAAAATATTTACTGCCCTCTTATTTTAAATGACATTTAACATCAATTAATGCAATATACCACATCAGTAAATGACAAAAGTCACACTATTATCTCAACACAGAAAAAGCACTTGAAAAATTATAACACCCCTTCATAACTAAAAAAATAAACTCCACAAGCTGAGAATAGAAGGAAATTTTCTCAATATGATAAAGAACATCTGCAAAAAACCCCAACAGCTAACATCATGTTTAAGGGAGAATATATTTCCCTTAAAATCAGGCATAAGACAAGTATATCTTTTCTTACTACTTCTATTCAACATTGTTCTGGAGGTTCTGTTCAGGGTGAATAATCAAGAAAATAAAGTAAGAGGCATCTCAATTTGAAAAGAAGAAATAAAATTATATTTTCAGATGATATAATTTTGTACATAAAGAATTTGCAAAAAATTAATAGAGCTAACAAATGATATCGCAAAGTTTCAGAATTCATGCTTAATATATGAAAATCAATTTTGTTTTCATACTGTAGTGTTTTTAAACTAAAAATTAAGGAAAGAATTTTATTTACAATAGCATCAAAAATTAAATACTTAGGACTAATTTAACAAAAGGCATGCCAAATCTATACCTAAAAACAATACAACGCTGTGGAAAAAATTAAAGAAAATCTAAATTAATGGAAAGGTACCCCATATTTGTGTATCAAAAAAATTAACATGAAGATGACAATATTTCACAAATTAATATACAGATTTAATGTACTGCTCCTCAGTAGTGCAACTGATTTCCGTGCAGAAATTACAAGCTAATACTAAAACTCATACTAAAATTCAAGGGACTCAGAATAGCCAAAACAATCTTGAAAAAGAAGAACAAAAACATTCCCTGATTTCAAAGCTTAGTACCAATTTATAGTAATCAAGATGTTATGGTATTGGTATAAGGATAAACATAGAGATAAATAAAGTAAGACTGTGTCCAAAATTAAACAGTCATATTTTTTATCAATTATTTTTCAACAAGGGTTCCAAGATAGTCAAATAGGAAAATAATGGTGTTTTCAACTATTAAGTCAACCAGATAACCACATTAAAAGAAGAAATTTAGACCTGTATCTCAAGCCACATACAAAAATGAATGCAGAATGTATCAAAAACTTAAATGTAAGAAGTATGCTATAACACAGAAGAAAACATGAGAATAAATCTTCATGATCTTATATAAGGTAATGATTTCATACATATGACCCCAAAAGCACAAGCAAGAAAAGAGAGTAAAAAAGAGATGAAAGGGATCTCATCAAAATTTTAAAAAATTGTGCTTCAAATGAAACCATCAAAAGGTCAAGATAATCCACAGATTGAGGGAATGCTTTGGAAAATTCTCTGTCTTATAAAGAATTTGTATCTAGAATATATAAAGAACTATTACAGTTCAATAATAGACATAACCCAACAAAAAATGGAAAATAATGATTTGAATACACATTTCTCCAAAGAAGATGTGTAAATGGCTAATAAACACATGAGGTGTTGCTCATCGTTAGCTCATTAGCCATTAGAGTCATGCAAATCAAAACTAAAAATAGATACCATTTGACGTCCAGTAGGTTTGCTAGAATAAAAAAGACAGATGACAACAAGGGTTGACAAGGAGGTAGAGAAATTGAAACTCGTATACAGGTGGTGGGAATGCAAAATGATGAAGCTGCTAGGGGAAATAGTCTTGTAGTTCCTCAAATGATTAAACACAGAGTTACCATATAATCCAGAAATTCTATGCCTAGTTATATACCTAAAATAATCAAAACCTATATCCACACAAAAGCTTTTACACTAATGTTCATAGCAGTTGTTCTAATATCCCCAAAGTGATAGCAACCCAAACACCCATCAACTGAAGAAGGGGTAAGTAAAAAGTGGTATAGACATACAATGAAGTAAGTATTGATACATGCTACAACTAGATGAACCTTGAAAACACTATATTAAGTGAAAGAAACCAGTTACATGAAACCACATATTGAATGATTCTGTTTTATGAAATATCAGAAATAGGCAATACAAAGACAAAAATTAGATTAGTAAGTACCTAGAGCTGGAGTTCAGGGAGATTTGGGTTGATAGATAACGGATATGGGATTTTGTAGAGGGCAATAAAAGTATGCAGACTTCTATGAATATTATAAGAGCCACTGAGTTGTCTACTTCAAACTGGTAAATTATTATATGAATTATATTTCAATTAAGCTTTTTTTAAAATGACATTCAAGTGTTACAAATGACAACAGTCTCAGTGCTAGGAATAAGTAGGGAAGGGTGGAGACGGCAAGAAAGTAGACAACGTTTAAGTCCTGTATAAAGGAGATCTCTGTAGTTCTGTTCAAACCTATTTTTGTCAACTAGGAATAGGGTCAACATTGTCAAATGTTTAAATTCATTTAAAAGAAAAAAAACTGAAAACCTTGAAGTTAACATACATTCTCCCAACTTAAAAATGTTAGTGACTAATTCAACATTGGTCCAACAAAACATTTGAAGTCGTTCTGCAATGACTGTTACACTTGCCAGTATACTGGTTTTCCCAATGTTTATGATTGCAGGGGAGAGTAGCATTCATATTAACTTATATTTGCAATCGATATTTTAGGCATCTATTATAATAACAACCATCAATAATTGTTGAATGTTCAGTCCAAATACTGAACTAAGATTATCATAAGTATTTACTAAATTTCACAACAATTCTATTAAGTCCCATTATTTTTCCCATTTAAAAGATGAGAAATGTGTTCTCCAGAAAGCATTTGTCTATGTCACACAGTTAATAAATGCTCACTTGGGATTTAAAAGCAGGCATCTGATGCCAGAGATTGTGCTCCTCATAATTATGCTATGCTGTTTCTATGTGATGAGCCTCCTGAGGGCACATTATTTCTGTCTTCAAGTCTGTGATAATCTCATAAAGATACATGCAAAAATCCAGTATAATGTGGTATGTGCATTACTGATATGATAAGCTAGAAAAAAAGTGCATGAACTCTGTGCAAAGGTTGACAATGTAGCTGATTCTTTTAAACAGAGAAACATGAATTTTCCAGAATGCAAAAGAGGAATAAACTCTTTGAGATAGAGAGTGCTCAGCTCATGCAAAGGTAGAAATAAAGAAGATTTAGAAGCATACCGAGAACTGTGTATGATGTTACATAGAAAATGATGGGAATATACTTAGAAATAAGGTTAATGATAGGTAGTGTCAAACCACAAAATAAGTAGCTTTATATTACATTATGAAAGATAAGAAGTATGAAAATTCATATTTTAGGAGAAATAGTATGGAATTAGTGTAGAGGCTGGTTTAAAAACACAAAAGCAGAAATATCATTTTAAAAGTCATTATTTAGTACCGGTAAGAGGTGACAAACCCTGTAACAGTGACCAAAAAAAAAAAAAAAAAAGAAAAAAAAGTTTATCTTTAAATATGTGGTTAAAATGTCATTTGTTCTCACTTATAAGTGGGAGCTAAGCTATGAGAATGCAAAATGCATAAGAATGACATAATGGACTTTGGGGAATCAGGGGAAAAGGGAAGGAAGAAGGTGAAGGATAAAAGACTACAAAGTGCAGTGTATACTGCTCAGGTGTTGGGTGCACCAAAGTCTCACAAATCACCGCTAAAGAACTTACACATGTAACCAAACACCACGTATTCCCCAATAACTTATGGATAAATAAATAAATACACCAGGCAAATGATAAATACAAAAATAAAGAACAAATTAAAAAAATAAATGTGTGGTGAACTGGTTAATGATAATATTGTGTGTGTGTTTTCTTATCACTTGCTACTGACATATATCTAAGATATTTTAAAAGATTTGTATGTATCAAAATGTTAATTATTTAGGTTGCATATGTAATCTGTAAATTAGATTTGAAAAGGCACACTGAAGCCTTTCAAGGAGCAAGGATAAGCAAGGGGACAAAAAAATTTTGATTTTAGGTTCTGAGGCAAACACAATAATGACTAAAGTAGATATGAATACAAGCAATGTCACTGTAATGTAATTTCATCTTTATTGAAAAGTAAATTCCACCCCTACCCCCAACTACAAGACTTCAGATTGCAAAGTAAAGTTTTGCAAATTGTATGAAACCAGAGCAAGCACATCTAAACATAATTTAAAGTATACTCATTGAAAGCTTAATCCATAACCTATAAAACTGTATTCCCATTTTTATAACATATATTCCTCTTTTTATAACATACAGCATATTACACTATTGCTAATAGAACACCTGGCATGTAAAATTTTTGGTGAGCTATACATTTCTAAAACATCTACATTTTAATTAAATTGCCTCCTTGAACCTACTTTGGATTCTATTATGGACTAGCAGAACACAAATGTAATTTTTTTGATTTTTGTTTTGTTTTTTGTTTTCCAAAAGGAAAACAGTGCCACCTAATGTTAACTATCACTGATAATATACATGTAAGTTTACATAATCACACAAAATAATAGATTCAAAATATTTTTTTCTTATTTTAAAATTAATTAAATTACAATTTGAGACTTCTATGTAAGGAAAAACATTTATATTTGGAATTAAATTTCAGCAATAATTAAAGTAACTTTTCTGACATTTTCATCAAACCTTCCACTTAATTTTTAACAAATTTGGACTGTTAAGTATTCTCTGAGGGTGAATAATTATATCAGGCACCTTTGCATTTCTTTTTGTGCTAACACAGAGGTATTTAGTAAACATTTATCAGGTTGGGCTCTCTTATATAATGTAGCTGTGATTAAAGAATATTTAAATTCTAAACAGATGAAAGAATAAAGTGAAGAAAATAAGAGAATATAATTGTCCATTTTTATATCATAAAGGTAATGCATCATCATTACAGAAGATTGGAAAAATTACAGAGTAGAAGAAAAAATAAATGATCTCCTCAGAAAAAAAAGTTTTATTTACCTTTGGACTATTTTCTTAGAAGGTTTCTGTAGATGTAGTTTATACTGTTTGTTATATGATTCTGTGACCATAATATGTTGTTAAAATTATAAATCTGATTTGCTTTTTTCTAACTTTCTTAACTATTTGTTATTTAATTATTTCTAAATATTAACTTAAACTTTCAATATATTTATTTCAATGAAATAGCGTCATTTACTTAGTCAATTCACTATTTGAGATATTTAGGATGTATTTCCTTTAGTATATTATGAATTGATAATGTTTTATATTTGCCATATATTCTTTTAGCAATATATATTTAATATATCTTTATGCTAGAATTCTTGTGATTCCATAAAGCTGTTAATGTTCTAAATTTTTCCATTTGTAATTTTTCACTTCATATATTTTTTTAAATAAAAAAAATTCTGATTTCCTCATTTTAAGGTTAAGACATCCAGAACCCCAATTTATCATTAGTTATAATAAGAATCTAAAATAGAGCTCAGATCTTTATTAATACTATACTATTGTATACTCAAATATATTATTGAGAAAATATTATGTTTCTGTCTTTGTATATTCTCGCATGTTTGAATATTTGTTTTAAATTTTTGACAGAAATTAGTTTTATGGTATTTTTTTAAATGCAATTTAATTACCTGTCATTGCTCTAGAATAGTCTAACAGTAGATTAAAGTTCACAGATGAGACAATCTTTTCCACATAGAAGCTGTAAAATAGTATTTTAGTAGAGTATAACATGCATACAACTACATCAAACTGTTTATTAAGTATGTACGGTTAATAAATACATAATACTTAATAAAAAGTACTTAATAATACTAGTATTAAATAGCTTGATGAATTTTCATCAAGTAAGATTCTACATCTAATCCAAAGTCAGTTCAAAGAGAATATTAGCTGCCCAGACACCCCTCCAATCTTCTGAATTTAAACCTTCCTTCAGTTACTACAGGGCCCCAGCTACCTACAACCCACAACACACATATACCAAACATGGGTAAGTACTCTTACGACTTTTATCACCCCAGATGGCCTATTAAGTGGAATTCTACAATGTACACACTTCTATGTCTGGTTTATTTCACTCAAAAATATACGATCCATCCATGTTGGTGTATGTAGTTTTATTTTACCTGTATGCCACCAATAGAGAAACTATTACTTATAGTCAAATCTCATACTTCAACCACCTGTTTTTGTCAACTAAGTCTTATTGAAACACAGCTATGCTGATATATTAACATACTTTCTATGGTTGCTTTCACACCATGATGGCAAAGTTGAGCAGTTGTGACAGAGACCTTATGGCCTGCAATAAATTACATACTACCTGGATTCCTATAGAAAAAATGTGCTGATTCCAATCTATAATACATATGATAGAATTTGCTTTATTTCAAACTTGGGACTTTTATCAGTAGTGCTGCTATGATATATTAGTACATGTATTTTCATGAACATATGAATATAGATATATATAGAGATATATATATATGGTTTATATTATGGAGAATTCTAGTTGAGTAGTTCTGGATATATCGAGTTTTAGATAATATTAGCAAAGTATTCTCTAAAATGAACTCTATCAATCTATATTTCACCAATATGGCATGAGTGTTCCCATTGGTCTGCATCTACATCCAGCATCCAGATCAAATGGTCTGTATTTTTCATTTTAGCCATTCTGCTGGGTGTGTAATGGTGCCATATTGTGATTTCAAATTATGCATCTTTAATAATTAATAAAGTTGAGCACTTTTTAATATGTTCACTGAGCAATGGGTTATCTTTCTTCATGAAGTACCTCTTAAAGTCTTTTCTGTTTCCTTTCTGGATTTTGTTTCTTTTCTTTTTTGTAGAAATATATAAGGGACATGAGTCCTTTGCAGGTGTATTTCTTTCTTTCTTCTTTTTTTTTTTTTTTTTAGGGATATTTATTTCAACAGATTTTCCTACACTGTTATTTACTATTTCACTCTCTGAATTACATTGCTTAAAACAACAGAAATTGTTAACTTTAATATGGTTAAATTTAGCAATTTTTTTCTTAAATATTTGAAAATGTTCATGTTCTTTTTGAGAAACCTTGGCCTATTTCAATTTCTTGAGGAGCTTCTCCTATTTTTTTAAGACCTATTGTGTTACTTACACATGCAGATTCTGAATGTACTTGAAATTGATTTTATGTTGTGTGAGGGAGGCACCACAGTTATTTTCTTTTGTAGTAGAAATGCTCCATTTATCAAACACAATTTATTGAAAATAATTCTCCATTGCACTGCAGAGACACCATTATCACATTGGATTTTAATGCCTTTTCTTTCAATATTAATTTTCCTTATATCATTGGATCTATTTTCAGGTTCTCAGTTATATCCCATTGTTGTTGATTTGTAATAGTGCTATAGCTTGGTAAGTATCACTATCTGGTAAAATAAGTGAAATTTTCTTAGGTATTATTTCAAAGTTATTGATGCTCACTGAATATTCCATGTGTTACTTTTTATTTCTTTACCTATTTTAAATAAGATAGTAATATGATTAGTCTTGTTGAGCAGGTTATAAGCAGAAGTAACACTTGTGGACAAAAGCATTCGAGCATATATGAGTATTCCATTCCACTTTGTGCCAGGGAGTGAGAAGATTCATTGCAGAGATGGAAAAACAAAATGAAAAAAACCAGATTCCTAAGTCACCACAGGATAATTACTGTGGAGAGTCAGGAAATCTAGGAGGAACTTTGCATGCACAAGAAAATTTTGCAGAGAGGATAAGCCACTGAGATTTTGGAGCAGTTTGCTGTCTTAGCATAATCCTGTACTATTATGACTAATTCAGCTATTCTTGGTATGATAAAGGTTCTTTGATCTGGATTCTGTTTTTCCCTAAAACAAGGGGCATCACTATCTATTGGAGTCTTACTTTATGGTACATAAAGGACATGCCTTATTTACTGCAATAACCATTTCATTTAGATATAGTATGCTGCTATCTTTCTTGAGAAGACAATGCTGGTAAATAAAGGTAATGTATATATTAGATACATACTCTGCTTATCACATTTCTCAGAAGACACAGTAACATTTACTTCACATAGATGTAGAGACATTTCCTTTTTTCTGAACCTGACTTTTAGTATCACATGAATCCACCTGCATCTTAGAGTCCTTTAGGTATCTTGACTGAACATAAATCAGCCCAGACCTTAGAAGATGGTATTTCTCAGACATACCTCCATCAGCTCTGCACTTTACCATGATGTAAGAGTCAAGCAAAACCCCAGCTAAGTCTCAGCACAAAATTAGAGATTTTTGCAAAGATTTTATAACAACAACTGTCCTCGTCTTTACTCCCCAGTCCTAGTTCTCCCACCTTGCACAGCAGGACACTATAAATCTCTACACTTCTGCCTGTACTGCCCCTGTTCATCAACTTCTAGAAGCAATATTAGAAATTCTGTTGCCATTTTGCCTATATATTTTTGTCTTCTTTCATATGTGAAATAGTTCCTGAACAAACAGCTTTGGCCATCCAAGTTGCAGATCCAAAATTCTAAGCTAGGTACATTATGTAGACACAACATCACCTTTTTCAACTGCATTGTGTACAGAAGCAGAAATTGACCCTAAGCAAATAGGTACTTGCCCTTAATGTAATTATAATTATGTTAAAGTGGCATTAAGACAGTTTCAAAGAAGAGCCACATAAGTTTAGAATTTCAGAATTATCCTGTTCTAAGAAAAATGCCATTTAATAGGAAAACAGGGTTGCCTACCCTCTGAGATTTCCTTTTAATTAATGCCAGGTCTCTGTGTGATTATTAATTATATACTGCAATTTTAACATTTATTGTGAGGCAAAACACTGGAACATAGAATAATTTTGCCAAATCAATTTTACTTTGTCATCCACAGATGGAATCATCAGTTCAATACAGGTCTTGTCAACTAATATACAAAGTTCTCTGTTAAGAGTGAGGTAATCAGATGCACGCAGTTCCCCATAAGGAAGCTTGCTTCACTTATCTCAAGGAAAAAAATACAAGTTCTAGAATCAGCTTGAGAGCCAAGTCATAACTTAGCAAGAACAATTCCACTGTTACTATAGAAACCAACACAGAGAGGCATTACTTCTTTTGTGTGTGTGTGTGTGCGTGTGTGGCACATTTTTTTCTAAATATAAGTTTTGGGATACATGTGCAGAATGTGCAGGTTTGTTACGTAGGTATACACGTGCTATAGTGGTTTGCTGCATCCATCAACCCATCATCTACATTAAGTATTTCTCTTAATGCTTTCCCTCCCCTAGTGACCCACGCCCCAATAGGCCCCAGTGTGTGATGCTCCTCTCCCTGTGTCCATGTGTTCTCATTGTTCAACTCCCACTTATGAGTGAGAACATGTGGTGTTTTGTTTTCTGTTCCTGTGTTAGTCTGCTGAGAATGTTGGTTTCCAGCTTCATCCATGTCCCTGCAAAGGACATGAACTCATCCATTTTTATGGCTGCATAGTATTCCATGGAGTATATGTGCCACATTTTCTTTATCCAGTCTATCACTGATGGGCATTTGAGTTTGTTTTAAGTCTTTGCTATTGTGAATAGTGCTGCGATAAACATATGTGTACATGTAGTACACATATAGTAGAATATAATATAAATTATTTATAGTAGAATAATTTATAATCCTTTGGATTTATACCCAGTAATGGGATTGCTGGGTCAAATGGTATTTCTACTTCTAGACCCTTGAGGAATTGCTACACTGTCTTCCACAATGGTTGAACTAATTTACAATACTAATTTACTGTTGATGGCATCACTTTTTTATAATGTCCCCCTTGGCCTTCCAATCTCCAGAGACTTTGGGCAAAGGCATAAATTAATTCCCAGCCACCAAGGTTGCAGAGTCTGATGATAAGCCATGGGGACAGTGAACTGTATTGACCACTAATCCACACATCACACTGGGACAATGTAGCAAGTACAGGCACTGATAAGGAGAAAACAGGCTTTCTCAGGATAAGCTATAAAAAGAACACATATAGATAGAAGCCAACATATGTCACATCAAAACTACTGGCAAAGCAATCTTACAGTTACATTCTTTCAAGCCAACCATGTATCATCTTTAAAGAACAAAAGTATTAAAATATTTTTTAAATGAATAATCTGGTGAAATTAGCTTTTAAAGAAGAATAATAATACCATTTTGGTGAATTTTTAATCAGTAATTATTTGCTTTCTGCAGGTATTTAAGGGGAAAAAAAGACAACACAAAAGTATCTCTGTACATATAAAAAGATGAAACCAGAAATTTTAGGAAATTAAGTTGTCTCACACAAGGGGGAAAGGAAAAATATTAAAGGAAAATATTTTAATAAATTTTGCCTTACAGAAAATGTTATGCATACATGAATGTACACATACACACATATATGTGTGTGTGTATCTTACATATTTAACTAAAAATCTTTCCTGAGGTTTATGTATATTTTTCTGATCTTTCACTGAAAATAAAATGCATAAAATGTTAGATATTAGTCACTTGAAGAATATTCTTTTTGGTTTCAGGGATTCAAGTGCATTTTCATGACCTCTTTGGCTGGGCTCATTGAAGCTAAAAATCATCTATTTATGCCCCAATTATATATGTATGTCCCATGTAACATCCATATATATTTGAACAATTTTTTTCCAACTTTTTTCTGAAGGATTTCTGTGCTGTAATAATATTTACTTGAGCTTTTCAAGGTTAGACTTTCAGGTTAGTTTAAGGCAGAAAATGATGCAGAGCAGTTGAAGAACTTTTCAGGACCTACTTAAAGAACTTAATATTCTACACGTCGGGACACTCAAAGCTTTGCTGTAGTGCAACATGTGTTAGGAGAATTCTGGAATGCTTTCATGTTTGAGAGTATATATCCCAGGTTCTCAAGACTGCCTAACTGGATGAGTGATGCTTATCAATCAAATTCAATTTACCTAACATTTATTGAGTGTTAAAACCCATAAAAGGTCTATAATCCTTACTGTGAGAATATTAATATTAGATAGAAGGACATAAATCCTATCATAGAAGTGCGGGGAAATGCTATTGTAATAAAATGGACATTGAGTCTTACGGTTGCATCAAAAATGCTTTCACAGATGCAGCTTTTTCAAGTGTTTGAATAGAAGCCAGTGTTTGATAGCTAGAACAGGAAGGTAAAAGAAAATTTCAAGTAAGGAAACAGCCTGAATAATGAAAGAACAGATACAATGCTAAAAATATTACTTAATCATTTAAACAAAAAAAAATTATTATGACTTAAATCATTTAATTCAGTAAAGAATTTCTCAACTCCAAATTATTATATATCTACTTTCAGTAGTTCCGACTTCACATTATTGTGAATTTTAGTAAATTAGATGTACTTTTAGTAAATTAGATGTACTTGTTTTCTTTCAAGGAAAATTAGTTTTGGTTCTGGAGCTACATAGCCTACGTTTCACTACTGGGTTGCATTAGTGATCTATGTCTGCTTCATAAAATTTATATTTCTTTCCTGCTTACTAACCTGAAGATATAAAAAAGTATTTTGTAAACTTAAAACTTGATTTTCAATCTGGGCCTATTTTTAAATCTTTAGCAGTTTTTCCACCTCTTAATTTTCATTTGAAGTGGCTGTCAATTTTACTTGTTCTTAAATACAAAACATTACACATTTGCATTTCAATAAACACAAAAGCTCAGATATGGGCTGAATATTTTGGAAATGTCAATTGTATGTAAAATATCAACGGATATACCATGTATTTCAACAGTTCCTAAACTTTCTAGATATAGCCTTAGTGTTTTTGATTAAAGTTATTCAGAAAACAATAAAGAAGAGATTATTTGTCATAAATTTCATAGAAAAAATGATTTTAAGAATGTAAAAATCTCAACATCATTAACTATTAATTATGGACTTTTAATATATGAAAATTTTTACTGTACATATTTTCATTAGCTATAGTGATACCTACCCTTCTGTAATTTGCAATTTAGAAAAATATGTCTTGACTGATTCTTTGTTTTAAAGAAAACAACTAAACTGCTTAGTTTGAAATACTGATCCTTCAATACTTTAGTCTCAAGTAACTGTCCAGAATTTAACTCACTTTTGTTTGCATGAGTTCTCTAAGTTTGAAGAGGTCAACAGGAACTTTAATAATCCAGCTTCTATGTATTTACTAGAAAATAATATCAAAATTAATCTCTTTTGTCCTACCTGTCTAGTCTTGCACAGATTATAAAATCTAGCAGAAGCACCATTTTCCTCTTTGACATCAGACTAACTCATCTTTTAGAATCCAATATTCACCATGAATTACATTGTCCCTCTACCATGATATAGCACGCTTATATAAAATGCATGTCCCTCAGTAATACCACATTTCTACCAGCTGTAACGTAAATCAGTCTGTACACGAGGCCCGATTCCAAGGTATTTTAGTTCCACCCTTTTCTTATACACCTATCCAATATGCCTTGGCAGTAATGGTGAAAACCTCTAGTTTGTATTATCAATTGCTATAAATCATGTGTTGCCTGTAGCAAGTTTTCATGCTATTTTATTTTATATAAACTCATATAGTGCATGCTTAATTTGAGACCAATTATGCTTAACATTGTTTTAGTTTATTATCATATATTGTTATTATATGAAATATTATGTATGTTTACAAAATGGAATATTATGTTTGACATGATAATGATAGCAACTTTTCACTGTTCTACAGAGCTAGCCAATGCCTTCTAAATCTTAGATAATCAAGCACATTAACGTACACCCCTTCAATGAATAACTATTACCTGCAAAATGCCATGAAAGTTGTGCTAAGAATACGCAAAGATATACAGACAAAGCTTTCACCATCAAGAAGCTTACAATCAAATTAATCTTAGCATCTAAGCAACAACAGTAAATATAAATACTTTGGCAAGTATTCAAAACCTCCATCCATAATAGATATTCATGAAGTCTTTGGGGAAAGTAAATGAAGACAAAAATCTATAGCAATTGTATTTTCTCATGATGCCTATGAACATCAAGGAAATAAATGATGTGATAAGTATTTCTCTTAATTTGAGCAAGTTTTATTTCATCATTAAAGAAAAATGTCACTTCCCCTTTGAAGCAATCTAGAGACCTATCTTAGTTTCACATTACTTTCATTGATCTATTCATTATACAATAAAAAAGAAAAAAGAATGTAAGTTGAATATGTCTAGCATATTACTAACACTTCATTCCTAATTTGAAGAGATTCAATTTACAGATTCCTTATTTTTCTTTGTTTGAAAATTAAATACTTTCAGCTTAGACCATTTGCGCATGAGCATCTATAATTCTA
This sequence comes from Plecturocebus donacophilus, assembly GCA_004027715.1. Taxonomy (NCBI): domain Eukaryota; kingdom Metazoa; phylum Chordata; class Mammalia; order Primates; family Pitheciidae; genus Plecturocebus; species Plecturocebus donacophilus. The sequence continues at coordinate 5,972 of PVKP010033700.1, read as the reverse complement.
AATCGTTGTATGAGTAACATTTGGGTTCGTGGCATCAGTAGAACATATTTTATATAGATCCTGCATATTAAGTACTAGAAATGTGAATGCAAAATAAACAGATATTTTTATATATAGCTCAGGTACTACTTGTCAAGTTTAATAGATACGCTATAGTTTTGCTGCCTCTATTTTATAAACAACCAAATCCATTGTGACAAGGGCTTAACATCTCCTAATCTCAACAATAGACGTGAGATATATTTACCAGGGCCAGTTTCACTCCAAATCTCTAATTCTAAAGCAGGAAATAAGTAAATAAAAATTTCTTGAAAATTTGTTTTATTTTTCCTTTATTGAAACTTCTCAAAAAATAATAGTCATACAGTACAGAACATATCAGAAAGCACAGACGTCACAAGGCTGAATACTTGCCCCATGTTATTAACAATTAGCATCGGGAGGCAGAGATTGCAGTGAGCCAAGATCATGCCACTGCACTCTAACCTGGGCAACAGAGCAAGACCCTGCCTCAAATAAATATATACATATATACATACATACATATATACAATTATGAATAAAACATTTGAAAATCAGCATAATATTTGATGAAAGATGCTCATATGCCTATCTGTTCATTCTTTTTTTGTGATTTTTTTTCTGTAGAGACAAAGTCTCACTCTGTCACCCAGGCTCGAGTGTAGCGGTGTGATCTAGGCTCATTGCAACCTCCACCTCCCAATGGTTCAAGCAATTCTTCTGCCTCAGCCTCCCGAGTAGCTGAGACTACAGGCATATGCCACCATACCCAGCTAATTTCTTTTATATTTTAGTACAGATGGGTTTCTCCATGTTGCCCAGGCTGGTCTCTAACTCCTGAGCTCAGGCAATCTGTCTGCCTCAGCCTCCCAAAGTGCTACGATTATAGGTGTGAGCCACCGCGCCTGGCCTTTTTGTGCATTTTATCTGACATCAGAAACATATTATCAGATAGCAGTATGAAAATAGAATAAATCACAAACATTATCGTTTCACAATATCACTGCCATACTTTAAAATCTGTTCAAGCAAAGTCTCTGTTTCACTCTAAAGATGAAGGTTAGTTTAGGTGAATCAAATAATTATGACATTTGCATATTAAGAATCAGACAACAGCCAATCAAAAATATTACTTATAAAAAACTTTAAAAAACACATAAAGTAGTTTAGAGTATAATATTAAATGGAAAAAATGCAGTTTAAATCTATATTGTTTATTTATTTCATAATCTCATCTAAGTGATATGCATGCATATGTTAAGTATACACGTACATATAATATGCATATGTATGATTACAATACATAAAACGATTTAAGTATACCAAAATAGAACTGGTTATGGAATCTAAATGTGTTTAATAAGCATCATAATAATAACTATCAACTGTTTCCAGAAGATTTAAATATATTTAATTTTCAGAGCAGCCCTGCAAAGATATGGGTGCTCTGTTAATAAAAATACCCTTCACTAGCCTCATCCCCCTGAAAGCAGCTGCAATTAAGCAGACATTTTGTAAAATGTGGGCCGGTTTCCTTCTTCACAGTGAATTTGGCATAGGCTGCACACTGGCCCTAATGTGGGTCAATCAGAATGCTTTCCAAGATTTTTTTGCTTCTTGATGTAAGACAGCTAGAGACAGGAGAATGAGGCTGTACATATTAAGAAAAATAGGAGTGGGAGTGTGTGAATGATTATTCCTCTATTTGCAAGCTTCCTCTTAGACATTTCATCTTTGTTAGATCCTGCATATTTTCATATCTGTACAGAATCTGTAGACTTATAATTAATCTCTGAATGTATTACTGTAAAATTGAAAAGATTTATTTTTAACTAGCAGTCTTAACTGACAGAATTACTATAATCACTTAATATCAGAGGAAACTGAGGTCTGGGGAAGTTAAGCATCTTTTTCAAAATCGTACAGCCACTGGAAATTACAGACACCTTTTGGGATCAGATCTGAATCCCAAATGCAAAGTCAGGACAAATGAGGACTCATTGAGGATTTTCATGAGCTTAAAAAATTTTTTGTCTCTATTTTCCAGATTTTACACAGTAAGTAAATATAGCTGTTCTTCTTCATCCGTAGATTTGTTCTAGGACCCCCCATGATACCAGAAATCCATAGATTCCTAAGTCCATTATATAAAATGGTATTTGCATATCACTTAGGAACATCCTACCATATACTTTAAAATATCACTAGATTATTTATGATACTAATACAGTATACCTCTATATAAATAGCTGTCATTCTGTATCATTAAGGGAATAATGACAAAAACATTCTGTACATGTTTAGTACATATGCAGCTGTACCATTTTTATATAAATGTTTTTGATTTGCAGTTGGTTGAATCAAAATATGCAGAACCCACAGATACAGAAGGGCTTTCTGTATTTATAAATGAAAATAGAAAGTAACTTTTAAAACATTAAATAAAATTTAAAAATGAAACCTGTATATTAAGTATTATAGCATCCTATTATTAAAAATTAAGGGTTTTTGCCTGTGCAAAAACTATGCAAAAAATAGACATCTGGAACAGGGGGTTGGAGTATTGACTTCTGATTGACTTCTGTGGGGAAGGCCAGATATGTTGAAATAAAATGATAGACAAATTGTAACTACTATATCTGTTTGTTTTTATATTTTATGGTCAATTGTTGAATATATTTCCTGTTTGCTTAAGAGAATATATTCTGCAATAGTAAGGTGTACTATGATAGATAGATAATAGATTAGGTAGAGAGATAGGTATACACATACACACCTACACACACATATTCAAAAAGTCAATTTAGTTAATTATATTCAAATCACCTCTGCCCATACCACATGTTGAGGCTATGTAAAAATGTTCCTCTTTATTAAAGTCTGATTTGGCTGTATTAATAGTATATCAACTTTCCATAGACTGATATTTTCAAAGGACTTTTAAATTTTTTTTCAAACATTCTACATCTTATATTTTAGACATGCTTCTGATATAAAACAAAGACTTTTTAAAATTAGAATAATGTTTTACTCATTGTTGTAGTCTTATTCATTTTAGTCATTCTTTGATTAATACATTTGATATAAATCAACCATTTTGAGTTTATTCTTTTGATGGCTCTGTTCTTTCTTCTCCCATTTTTTACATTATTTTTGATCAGTTATTTTCATTTTTCTATATTTTATGCCCTGTAAGCTTAAAAATTAAACTCAATTACTATCACAGATTCCTCTAGAAATTTCAAAATGCTTCTCAATTTATCAAAGTCTAACATCCGTCAGCATTTTTACCCTTTATACAAAAAAAGAAAGAAAATGCAACAACCTTAGAAAAATAAAGTTTCAGTTATGCCTTTCTGATATTTCCTCCTCCATTTTCACCATTCAACTGGGGAAACTTTTCTTCTGCCTAAAGATACCCTTCAGTACTTCTTTTTGTGCCATCTGCTAAAAAAAAAAAAAATTATTTTTCTTAGTCTATATTTGTCTAAAATGCTGTTAAGAATTAGAAAAAATATGTCTACTACAGTTTCACAGATGTGAAAGTTTCACGTTACAATTAATCTTTGGGCTGCATCTAATATCTCTTAAGTCACCTATTGACTTTTAAATTTTAGTTATTATTGTGTTTTTTCAAGTTGAGAATTTCTTATTTTCTCATTTCAACATGAGATTTGGAGGGGAAAAATCATCCAAATCATATCATCTGATGTTACTGGAATATTGTCATTTCTGTTTCTAGGAATCTGTATGCTATAGATTGGTACATCTAACAACAGAACTATTACAGTTTTTTATGAAAGGCAATAATTATGTAAGTGGTAGTATATATTTTTTCCACCAAGCAGTAATGTTTATTTATTGTCACAGAAAGTACTCTAGCTGGGAGGTCAGGCAGTTTTAGTGATATCTCATTTTCCCCAAGGAATTCATATACTAGCATGGTTAGTTCTGTTTATTTCAAGGGGGTATGTCATGTAAATTCAGTCCTTGACATGCAATTCAGGAAATTGAGTCTTTCGTATATAATCTACTGATTGTAAAGTCCATGAACAGTTTATTGGATAGTTTCCACTCAATCAGTCTGCCTGGTGTAATTTTTCCCGAGGGATTGAAACTTCATGTTGTTATTTCAATCCCAGGGAGTTCTACTTTGTTTCAACAGTTGAGAAATCATGATTACACTTTACAATGACTTATATAGACTTGTTATTAAATTGCTGTTTCTATTTCCTTGATATTCTAGCAGCAACTTCTGAAAAAAAAGCAGTTGCAAATAAAATAAGACTATGTCGTGTATGCTCCATTAAACAAAGAACTGCTGGGAATATTGCCTGTTATTTTTCTTTTATTCTACATCAGGAACAAGCAAAATAGTAGTTTTGTACAAAATGTGTACTATTTTCTTTTTCACAATTTTACTTTAAGTCCTGCATACCTCAATGATATCATTCTTTATCAAGCTATTATTAAATTGATCATCTTTACCATAGGTTAAAAGATGACACCACATCATAATACTCCACTTAACTGAAGAATAATGCTATTTTCAAAGACCATGTAGTGTTAAGCACATTTAGCCTTTCTTTTTAATATTTATTTTTGTAAATATGATTCACTGATGATAAAGCACAAATATTTATTTATCTGCTACTTTATGACCAGTACTAGACTCTGCACTCTTAGAAATGAAGAATATTCCTCTTTGAAAGAACACAGGTAGAAAAATACTAACATTAAAAAAAGATCAATATTAATGGCTCAAACTAATTGAATGCATGCATGTCTTTGTAATATTTGTCCAAAAATTCATGCCCTAAGATCGCTTTTTAAGGACAACATAAAACACTATAATTTTTACTGTGTCCACCCTGTTCCTTTAGGACTTGCCAGAAATATCTACCTCCTCAAAACTCTCAAAGAAGTTAATTTATACCACTTCTATATATTTTTATGATCTACTTTTCTTACAGTTATTTACTACCATATGATACTTTCATTTAAGAGAATTAATATTTTAATTAGCCAAGTCCATGTCCTATTTATTTACATATGCTCCATGATGGCCAATATAATGACATGCACATAGTAGGTGATCATTAGCACCGCAATGAATGATTAAAGTTATTTAATAAAAGGGTAAAACTCAATGAACACTGAGTAATTTAAAATATCTTTGAGAATGTTATAGATTTGAAAACAAACTACCTAAATAAGCAAATTATGAGAAGAGCATTATAAAAGAGCAGATATTACTGAAAAATGAAACAATCTAGAGACAGTGAATACATTTTCCTGGTGGGAATAAACAAAGTTGATTGTAGATTTTAGTGCATAAAACAGATAATTTGTAGTCAATTTATGGAAGAACATAAATATCAGATATCAGACTTTAGGCTTAATAAATAATTAGGAGTTAGTCCTGGATTTTGGTTGATGGTAATTTTATAATATCCCAAAATCAAATAAACACATCACTCTCCTTCTCACTAACTGCCAGAAAAACCTCTTTCTATCAACACATGATAAAATTCTTGTAAAATGGCCAGACGCAGCAGCTCACACCTGTAATCCCAGCACTTTGAGAGGCCGAGGCAGGCGCATCATGAGGTCAGGAGATCAAGACCATCCTGGTCAACATGGTGAAACCCTGTCTCTACTAAAAATACAACAATTAGCTGGGCGTGGTGGTGTGTGCCTGTAATTCTGGCTACTCGGGAGGCTGAGGCCGGAGAATTGCTTGAACCAGGGAGTCAGAGGTTGCAGTGAGCCGAGACTGCACCACTGCACTCCAGCCTGGCAACAGAATGAGATTCTGTCTAAAAAAAAAAACAAAAAACAAAAAACCAACTCTTGTAAAATAAGAGTTAATCTCAGCCTACCTAACCAGTGGAATTTTGTAAACCGTGTGTGTGTGTGTGTGTGTGTGTGTGTGTGTGTGTGTGTGTGTG
>PVKP010033699.1:0-24810 GCA_004027715.1 Plecturocebus donacophilus | reverse complement strand
GATGGTTTTTGACTGGAGAAATTAATAAATTTACATTTAAATTAACTATTAGTAGATAATGGCTCACTATGGCAATTCCAAAAAAAAAAAAATGTTTTCTGATGCTTTTTAGCCGCTTAGTTCCTTCCTCACTCTCCTGCTATCTTCCTTTGTAATTTGATATGTATTATTTTTTTTTTTGTAGTGGTATGTTCTGACATCAGCAGGAAAAAGCCTTTCTAAGTCAATCCATCCAGACATTCTGGACAGTTTGACTGTCAGGGTCTGTGGGTGGGCTTGTTGCTGATGTCCTCAGGTAGGCTGGCCTGGTGCCTGGAACTGCAGGTGTGGGCCTAGCTCCTGCATCTGTAGTAGTCAGCCTGGAGACCCAGGTTGTAGGTGCAATCCTGAAGCCTGGTTCTGCAAGGGCCCTCCTAAATCCTGGGGCTACAAGGGCTGCCCTGGCACTGGGGCAGGCCTGGAATCTGAGTCCACAAATGTTTTCCCAGAACCTGGGCTCATGGGTGCTGGCTTAGCAATTGGCGGTAGGGTGGGCCAGGAGCCTGAGTGTGTGGGTGTCTGCCTGGTGCTTGAGAATACTGGTGGCAGCCTGGGACTGGGAGGCCTGGAACCTGGATCCATTGGGTCCAGCCTGGAACCTGAGTCCATGGTTGCTGATCTGCCACCTGGCTTTGGGATGAATCTGGTGCCTGAGGTCATGGGGGCTGGCTCAAAGCCTGGGTCAGCAGATGCTGGGTTTGTGGGGGCTAGCTTGATGCCAGGGTTTATGGTCACAGGCCAGGTACTAGGGTATCTGGTGAAATTGGGTAGTTGCTTACTTCATTCTGCTTCTCCCACAGAGAAGGTAAGTGTCTCTGTGTTGTGCTACACAGGCTTAGGTGAAGAGTGCCATGAGTAATGTGATGTTATCTTTCTGACCCTTTGAATGTGTGTGTGTGTGTGTATGTGTGTGCACGCGCATGTGCGTGCGTGCATGTGTGTGTGTTTTTTTCTGTGCTCCACCAGGTGCTGCAATCTCTCATCTATATTAATGACTCTTGTAAAAATATTTTCATGTGCAGACAGTTGTTCAAATTGTTATTCTTTGGGACAAGCACTAGAAAGTCCTATATGCTTTCTTGCAGATGTCATTTTCCTAATTCTGCTTTTTAAAAAATTAGCATTTAAATATGGGATCAACTATATCGTTTGTGATCTTTTAGGGATGGGCCTGGAGAGTAAGAAAACACTGTTAGGAAGAAGATAGAGAAGAAAATGGAGAAGAGGATCTTTTCGTATGGCTTGAAGAATAGATCCATGACACAAATGGCAGGTTTGGGCATTGATGGATACATACCTCAGTTGTTCATTGTAGCAGGAGAGAAGGATATAAATGGTAAGTAATGAACTAGGAATATTAAATAGTTCCTGAATGAGTGCTTGTGATTTCTCAGTATAGAACAATGTCATCATCAGTCAGGTATGAAAAGGTGCACTTTGAAAAATAATAAAAATGTGAAATATTTATTTGCACAGCACGGTACTACACATTTTAGAGAAGTATAGCAGGATTGCTGGGAAATTTTCAGTGTTCATTTGTTATTTGTCATCATGGATGTTAAGTGAGAAAAGTGGATAATTTTAGGGGACTTTAATGTTTGTTTTCCTGAAAGTTTCACCTGTTAAGATGAAAACAAATAGGCAGCTATCTGGGTTTAAGCAAGACTAGATTTGGTCAGGTATGTTCATAGTTAGAGCTATTAATATATAAATATTACAATTATTCTCTTCTCCATGCTGCTAATAAAATTGCACTTCAACACCATTCGAAAATAAGTACCATTATGTGACTTGTTTTTATTTTCCCCAGATTTATAAGCAAATTTGACATATGTTTCTTCCATGTAAAGCTCTAAAAGCCAGAGCACAATTTTCCATCCTCCATGTTAGCTTGAATCTCAGAGTAAAGGTACTGTTCAGAAGCCCCAAAGTACCTGTGACAAAAATATAAAAATCACAAGAATAACATTTTAAACTTTAGTCTCTTTAATATAATTTGAGCCAAGAATGTGAGCTAACAAGGAGAGTAATATGAGCATTGTTACAACATAAAATGCCCTAACAAGGAGATTGATTTGAGTTCTGTTATTATAACGTAAAATATATAGCAAGCTAATGTAAAGATAGGAGGTCTATTTACCATTCTTATTTAGTAGGGTGTGATTATAATACTGTGCAAATGAATCTAAGCTGCATAAGGAAAATGTCAACTTAAAAGAGAAAAGATATCAGAATCAATGGATTGGATATCTAAATAAAATCAAAATATATTTTTACTGATTGGGTGTGATAGAGCACATGATCTACAAACTAGGTGGTTTCATAGAGACCAAAAGGCTTGAAGTTGAATTTCAGAGATGATTAATTTTGGTTGGGATTGTCTAGATTATATCTCTGAGAATGTATTATTGCAGTTAAGTAAATTAAAAGATTATTAGAGGTGAGGAAGTACATGATCTTAGAGCCCAGAATATGAATAGATGTCTCAGAAGCATTGGAAACTTAATAAATCAAATTTGATATAAAAGTGTAAATTACCTGCTGTAGCATGCAAAATACTTCATAACCTTATTTTTTACTAAGGTACACCAGTCTCTACTCTTCTAACTTTCTACCCACTGAAATATCTCCTTTCGCTAAACACACTGCGTATTACCTTGAACATGGGCTTTTGTACACACTTCTCCATGTAACAGAAACTCTCTCCTCCCCAACTGTCTCCTCCCTACTTTTGTTTCGTACATGCTTTACACTTTTCTTTAAAATTTCAGACTCAACTTGAACAATATTTTCAATAAAAGTCTGTTTTATTGCTAAACTCACCCATTCTTAACCCTAAAATTATGAAGATCTTTGTACTGATTTTCACAGAATTCTGCTATTATTTTTGGTAGTGTATTGAATTGTACATGAATTTTCAGTCTGTCTTTTTAGGCTAAGGTCTTTTTGATGTTATGGAATGTGTACTGTTCATGTGTATTCCATTTAGCAGTGAAAATAACCAAGCATTGAACAAGCATATTGCTCAAACTGTGGTTTTGAGAAAAAAACAATCTCCAAATTTATGAAAAACATAAAAAAATGGGTAAAATTGTGAGATTCCAAGTATATTGTTCTAAATGCAAAACACTCTTGTTTTTAAAGTCAAACTCTTATCTTGAAAATGAGAGCTAACTTCCAAAAAAAGAAAAAACAAACACACACAACCATCCCACCTCCAAAAACAAAGCAAACTAACAAAAAACAGTAGCTATTTTGTTGGTTTTCATCCTGGAATGACAAATCAGCTTCACCTCCTGTGAATAAATCTTATGACCTCGACTTTTCATTATTTATTCAAAATAATTTATGCTGTTCTTATATCTATTTCTCTTTTTGTTTATCTTTTTACAAAAGTATATTTTTCTGTATATTCTGAGAGGTGATTGACAATAAATGCCTATATTTTTGATATATTTTATAAAGAACATATTTTAGAACAAATGCAATATTTAATTTTAAATGATAGTTATAGATAATGAACGTTGAATTTTATTTTCTTTTTATTCTCTTTGAGGTTCTTTAAATAAACAGGATTAGAATCAGGACTGCAATGAAATAAGAACACTGGTGAAAAATGAGAGTGAAGTGCATAAGGGAATATTCATAATATCCATCTCTATGAAACAATTTCATTTTGCAGAAACAAAACAAAATGGATGAAATAATAATTCTTGGTTGTGTTCCCAGATTTCGCATGTCTTGATGTGCAACTTAAGTTCTGTTGTGTGTATGCTTTAGCCAAGCTATACCAAAAACAGATAAAAACTTTCTGGGATAAACAAGATATCCTAAAGTGTTTTTGTGGTTTCTACCAAAGCATTTTAATATATATACATTATGGGTATTTTTTTTTAATTTACTTTAAGGAAAGAGGGGAATTTTGAAATGAGATATAAAGCAATGTGCCCTACCTATATAAGCATTCAATTTGCATTTTTATATTTACAATCAATTCAGAAGTATAGAAAATGAATTATTTGAAGTTGTATACTTTGTTAAAGAGATAGAAAACTTTTACTGAAGAATATAAAGAATTCTATAATGTTTCATTTTAGGTCATTTTAGGAAACATATTATATTGTATCAACCCATTGGTTAAAAATCATGATGGGCCTAGAATATTTGTTAAACTTATAAAATACCGTTTTCCCCCCCATAAGTTATTTCTAAAAATCTAGCAGCAATTAATTATATTCTCCACTGTGATGGTCAGTCTTATATGTCACCTTGGTTAGATTAGAGTTCCCAGTCATCCAATAAGAAAGGAATTCAAATGTTTCTGTGAAGGTATTTTGTAAATACAATTAAAGTTCATAATCAATTGATGATAAGTAAGGGAGATTATTGTAGATAATCCAGATGGCCCTGAGTCAGTCAGTTGAAAGGCCTTCAGAACAAAGCTAAAGCTTTCCCAAATAAGAAGTTAGGCTTGTGAACTTCACAGAAGTTCCAGTCTCCTCTGCCTGCTAGTCTCCCAATGGATTCCAGACTTGCCCAGCCAGGCCCTACAATCACATAAGCCAATTCATTGCAAGAAGTCCCTTAATGTAAAACTCTTATGGGTTTTGTTTCTCTGGTTACATGTATCCAGAAGTGTAAACGTGATTCTTATTCCCTTATGTTCTTCATCTACTTCCTGGTTCTCTGGGACCTTTGGAGTTGGCACATGCATCCTTGTCCAAGACTTTGCTTCAGACTGGAAGTGTTAATCAAACAGTAAGTTTATATATTATAAGAAACCAGCAGTAATCAAGGTTGAGTTTTTAAATAGAAAAATGTCTCTTTCTTGTATAAGATGTAGCCTCCACATTCCCTGGAATGGGGTGCAATAACTAGAGAGGACAAGATGATAAGAGAAGACTTTTTACTAAATCTCAATGAATAAATATAAATTGTGTCTCTAGACAGATACAGTGTTCAAATCTAGAATTATTAAATACATATGATTTAAATAACTTCTTCATAAAAGATTATTTAAATAGTATGTAATGGAGTGTTTAAATCATTTGGAATAACATATCATTTTGTACAATAGGTATTTCACCTCATTTTGTTTATAGATACAACTTTTAAAAAGTGAGTCCTAGTTTAAGAGTTCTAGTTCTAGGCTCTTTTATAGAATTTATTGCGGTGATAAAATGTCCTATATTTAAACTCCAGAACTGCACACTGATCACTAGCCACAGATGTCTACCAAGCATTTGAAATACGGTTAATGAAATTGAGGAAATGAATTTTTTATTTATTGTAATTAAGTGAAAGTTAAATACTCAGATATTGCTAAGAGCTGCCATGTGGACACTCTAGATCGAAAGTGCACATTTTTCAAAGAGTAAAACCTTTGTAGATTAATGCCTCATTTTAGAAAAATATTCTGACTTCAAGCCTTCATCAGTTTGAACTTTTATAATTAGTTCTTTAAATAATGTATGTGTGTATGGGTGTGTGTATATATATTTATTAAACACAATGCATTTGATATTTTCCTGTTGTAAAATTAAAATAGTGTAAAGTCACAAGTAATAGCAATTATTTTGGCTGAATATATTGTCTTTAAAAAGTAGGAATGTAGAAACCATACTCATAGTGTCACAAGTAATAAAGGTCTTTTCCCACTACTCATATTTTTCTCTATAGTCTCTTCTTAGGTTGTATAAATTGTCATCGTTTCAATCTCTTACAATAAAGGTTGTCCTCAATCCTCTGGGTCAACCAAGAGATATCACTGTAAACGAAGAAAAAATAAAATAATATATTTTTAGTTTTCTATATTTTAATCTATAACATTTTTGTAACATTTATACAGTTACATTTCAGATGTTTGCACTAAACCGAAATATAGTGTCAATATTGATGCACAGAGTTAGGGAATTTCTTACTATTACATATTATGGAAATATTGACCTAAATTATTATGTCAACATCAAGGAGTTTTACAGGTGATTTTCTTTCTTCTAGTGAATTTAACTCACAAATTTCAATAAATGTATTTTTAAGATTAAAGAGAATTAACTTTATGCATGCCAATTTAGGGATATAAAAATAATTAAATTTGGGAGTCCAATAATGAATTTAAATATATTTTTTCTGGATGTTCTTTGTCTAGGTTAACATTCATTTTTGTTGGTTTTCTTTAATTTCACATCAATGAACAAAAAAAATGACAGGCAAAAAATACATTGTGAATAATTCACACGTTAAAAACTGAAAGTTCATTAAGTTATTTTCTACTGATACAATGACATATTTAGGCTTTTCTTGGGCATGGCAAACTGATTCTTTAGAATTTCAGCAAATAACTTTCTATAGCATTTAAACATTTGGTAAGTAATGATGCAATTATTCTGGAGTGCCAGACAAAACTAAATGGAATATATATTTCCAAAAATGTAATAATTTGGTTATTCATCTTAATTTATATTCTGTGTATTTAGATTTCTTTGCACTTAATGGTACAATGAGTATTTTTCACTAAATTCTTTACTGTTTTTCTCATTATAAATCAGCACTTTAGCAATCATACAGAGAGTTATAATAGGATGTGTAAAATCCCTTTTTATTGAATGTGGCTGCATTCTTTTCACAAATGAGAAATTTTAGCTGGATAAATTGGTTTAAATGTGTGTAACAAAGCACTTGCTTACCAAGTTTTGAATTTGAACTACTATGTCATAAACAGTGTACTAGAAATGTAAAATATTAAAGCTGTGGAACTGATTTAATGCTCGCTTCAAAATAAGTAATTCACCTCAACATTTAAAGATAATCTATTTCATAAATATTTCTTTTTCAAAACTGACTAATAATAGAAAAAATTTCTATAATGAGAAATTTCTAAGTCCAACATCAGGAAATATTAATTTATCCACCTTGTTGTAAGCATTGTGGAGAATTCATCAAAAAATAAGATGTCCTCAGAGTCTAAAATCATACAGGGCTCATTTGTCAAATGTCTCTTGAATTCTGACAAGCACTTTTGAGTAGTACATGAGTGTCTGAGAATAAACAGTACTGAGTTCATTTATAAAAAGTTCCTTTTATTCTCACAAGCACCTTTTGAGTAAAGGTTGTATGTCAGAAATTATTAATAAAAAATTAAAGAAATTGATTAATTTCTAGCAAACAAGACTTGGTTAAAAAGCTCTCTAATTATCTGTAGTTCCCAACTGAATGGCCACTTCCACTGAGGAAAAAAATAAATCAAGAAAATATATTATGCTATCAAAGTCACTCATTAAAAATATTACCGTATTGATTTTTTGTTCAGCAACTTCTTTCTTACTGAATATCCATTAGGAGTACATAAAAATAAAACTATTCTTATATCTTTAATGTATATATGGTAAACTAGTTTAATTACTCATTTTTATCACTCAATAGACATTTATTGATTAAATGTTTACTATATTTAATGATTTGCTGATAACAAACAAAAGAATACCAAATTACATACATATCATTTATAAAACTCTGAAAGCATATTACCTACCTTGACATTTTTGATAATATTTTGAAGTAAATAGGTCATTTCCAAGTCTGGGGCTTTTTCACTCTCAAGTCAGGAATATTTGAGGCAAAAATAAAATCTAGAAACTGCACTACACCGTTCTTGATACTGAGACACCTAGCTTGTCTTTGTTCTTCTCTTCAACTTTCAGAGTCATTTTATGTTTCTGTTATATATGATGATTTCCATAGTATTTATTGGAAGACATAGTCAAAAATATTTCTATACCACCTTCCCAGAAACAGAAGGTGAGACTATACAAACATTTTAAAGTTTGGATTTTGCTATGTACTGGTGAAGATTATGGCTTGAGATCAGGTAATATATGTGAAAGATACTAATAAGAACCAAGGATCAGAGTAGTTCAATTTGATTGTCTTTATAAAAAATAAAAGTCACGAACTAACAATAACATAAAAAAGGTTTATGTTTCTTCTGTTTCTCTAAGATGTAAAAGTACTAGAAGGAGAAAGGCATTGCGGTAGAGAAGGAAGTACATTATAGTTTTTAAATGTTAAGTTAGTGGAATTAGAGCTAATTTGAAAACTTCACTTGACTAGTTGTGTAATCTGTGCTGTCTTGAATATGTTCTTTAATACTTCCACATTTTACTTTATGATAATATAGTTTTAAATATTGTTTAAAAGATTGCTTTAAAGAGACAATATCATTTGCTGAATATATGCATTAACAGGCAGAATATGATTTGAATGGAAATTCCAAAAAATATAGATGGAGACTACATCATTTTCAGAGAACTTAGAAGGTCTGAAAAAAGGGTCGAGATGAATTGGAAGTATAAGCAAGGAAGAAATCCAAGCAGACGTATTCCATGTGCAACAAACATGGAGAAAGAATCAAACAAAAAAGAGAAAGAATCAAGTTAAAGTGACCGAGCAGGGAAATTAATGGAAACTGCAGCAGGAATGAAATCCTTAAAAAAAAAAAGAAGAAGAAGAAGAAGAAGAAGAAAGAAGAAGAAAGAAGATGAAGAAGAAGAAGAAGAAGTAGAAGAAGAAGAAGAGAAGGAAGAAGAAGAAGGAGAAGGAGAAGAAGAAGAAGAAGAAGAAGAAAGAAGAAGTAGTTGATGCTTCATCCAAACTGAACAAAAACCCAAACCTGGAATTTTTAATAATTCTAAATGAAAAATTTTATTTGTCTTGGAAAATTTTAAAATAGGAATAATATATCTTTCTGAACTAGCTTTAGAAGCCTATTTAAGAACTTTGGATAAGTAGTGAATATGCTGTTTGCGACAACTTTTATTCTTTCTGTATACTCTACAACTACTTAAAAATTCTCCATTTTGTGTGGTCATCAAAAAAGTTGTATGTATGCACGGTTTAGTGTTTAATTCTCTTTCTTCTCTGATAATAGAAACTTATTTTGCACGTTCTACCAGCTATCTTCTTAAACTGTGGAGCCAAAACTGTCTCTACTTCAACAGAATAAGTTTTCTTGGACTAAACTGTTTTTTGAAAACTTAAATCCATACTATAAAGAAAATATTTTCTCATCGTAGAAAACAATAACCTGTTGATATACAATTTGGTAGTACTGACTTGAGGTCAAACAACTTTTGTAGATACTGAAGAATTTGAATGTTATAGCCAAAGGTAGAAGACACACAAATTTAAGGAAAATAACTGTGTCCAGTTTAAAATAAAGTCATCAAGATAAAATTCACATTCGTTGTTGATATTTAACAAATTACACAACTCTCTGCGCCTAAATTTCTTTCATTTCACTTGAAGTTGCTCTGAATATTAAACGTTTTCTGTTCTTTAAAAGTGCTTAGTGTAATAACTGGTAGGTCTTCTTCCTAAATTACTGTCTTATTTACACTTACCTTTAGTCAGCATGTAGTACTTCTCAATTCTTTATCCTAAAGAGATTTCTTTTCATCCCACTTGTTCCCTCTCTAGAACTCTGATGACAACATCAGTTAGGATTAAGCTGCATTATGCTCATAATTCCCTGTTTAAATGAATCAAATTGAGCTAACAGAAAGTGTAAAATTATGATAGATAGTCCCTTATCTTAACAGGTCAAAAGGTATATTGTAGGACTTTCAATAGCTTTGTTTTAAAATTCTGAAAGATATATTTTAGAGGCTTTTACATTTTGTCAGATAAGGGTCAAAAGAAGAGACCGTACATATACTTACCAGGAGAGCCTATCCTTTTGACTTTAAATTTTTAGGAGAAACTTTTTCCTGAGGTGACCAAATACAATGGCTTTGGATTTATCTTTTAATTCCTTGCTCACACGTGCTGAATAGTTTTCTGCACAACTAGCTTGCTTTCCATTTTACCTTACATAGTAGGAACCTACATTAACAAATATTTCAAAATTATAAACCTATGTACACACATACATATGTGAGTGTATTTATAAACAGATATATAATTATTGCTCTACTGTTTATGTGTATACATGTACCATTATTAACACATTCTTTGAACAAGCATTTATTGAGAGCCTAGCAAGTGCCAGGCTGGCTACAATATAGTTGTTAGGGATGCAAAGCTAAAACAGAGTCTTTGTTCTCAGTTTCACAGGCAAAGGCAACAGAATAGTCATTTCAAAGCTACAAATGCATACCTTTGGAGAAGTACATCTAAGACATAGGAAGCACATGTCAAAATTTGTTTAAGTCACTAAAGAGACAACCAGCAGGATGGCAAAGCTGACTTAAAAGAGAAGGTGTGAGGCTGAAGTATATATGGCCAATAAAGAAAAGAATGTGAAAATTAGATTGTAGAATTGTAAAATATAGATACATAATTGATGTTAAAGCTATATTTACGTGGAGTTATCTTTTCTACCAAATAGAAATCATGTTAAAATTAGATTGTAGAATTGTAAAATATAGATACATAATTGATGCTAAAGCTATATTTATGTGGAGTTATCTTTTCTACCAAATAGAAATCATGTTAAAATTAGATTGTAGAATTGTAAAATATAGATACATAATTGATGTTAAAGCTATATTTACGTGAAGTTATCTTTTCTACCAAATAGAAATCATGAGCATTTCTATCTGACAAAAATTATATAAATCATCAATATTCCTCAGGATAGCACCTGACATTCCAGACGCTGGACCATAATGAGGAACAAAGAGATAGTCAAACAATAGAGAAACCCTTTTGGCTCCTTCTGAAGATAATTTCAGGCACACCTTTTGAACAATGCTCTAAGATAACATTGACAATCTACATGACAGTCATTTGCCATATTTTTAAATTCTGGATCAATGTTATGCACATTTATTTAAGGAAGACGAGTAACCAGAAATTTTAAACAATATCATGGAATGACTTGAGATTCAGGAAATACTTGCCTGAGGTATTCTTTATAAATGTTTTAAGTGAAAGAATGAGCTGAAAAGTAATTTCCAAATACTCACATTCATCAAGCTACCAATTTCTTAAAATTGCCATATTTAATGTTCTAAGGATTGTTATTTTGACCTAACCTGTTGTGTTGAAAGCTTATGAAAATTTTACTGACTACCTTGGTGGCCCTCAGTAATTAACTTTTATTTTCTTCATAGTCCATCAGTTTAATCTTTCCAAATCCCATTTGGTAGGTGCCAGATACAGCTGCTGTCTTCCAAAGTCTCCAAATCTTGATATGGCTGTACATTCTTTATCTTCTCCATGTGTATAAGGAGATTTGCAGCTTCCATGGTTATTATCTCAGCCCACCCTGTACAACATAGAATCAAGTAGGACTCCCTAGAGTAAAACCCTCTGCTGGGCCATCTGTTCATATAGGACTGTTTAAGATATAATTTGCATTTACTATGTCCCATAGGAAACCACAGTAATGTTTTCTCTTGGGCAAATCTATGACATAGATATTGCCACTGAATTTTTAAAACCAACTTAAAAAAAACAGAAGATAATGTAACACTCATTAATTCAATTGGGAATATGATGCAGCTACCTAATCCCACACAACTTGTCATCTCCATGAGCAGATGTTAATACAAAAATAAAAATCAGAACACAAGAATCACAAATCAACACTTGTATTACTGAACAAGCATCTCCACATTAAATCACATCAATACTATTTTATACTGGTGGGGCTCTTTGTAGGCAAAAATTGAAGAAAGAAGGTTTATATAGCTCCAGGTATTAACTTACCTTTTCAATCTTAGCCTTTATTCTGTGTTAGGACCTTACAAAATATGTTGGTAAAAAATAACTCACATGTGGTTTCAGATTATATGAAGTATTTAGCACTAAATCTGATCATTTAATAAAATATTTAAAATCTTTCAACTTTTTAAAAAGAAAATTCATGCTATTATTCCATTTGTCACTTTTTCTTGAGAACTCTTCAATCAAGAATTCCATGTTCATGCTCTATGGTTTCAACATAAACCAAGCTGGTATTTTACTCTGCATAAGGTATCCCTGATCTACTTAAAATGATGTACACTAAACCTCCCATAAAGAGTTTTTAGTCATAGTTTAATACATTTGAGGGGAAAAACAGCTATTATCTGGTGGCCCATTTTAATAAAGCAGGGGCAGAATAACATACGGACCTTGTTGGAATCTTGTTGTTGCTGTTGTTGTTGCAATTGAGCTGATTGTTTAACAACAATCCAAATGTAGATTTACTTTTGTGATATCTTTCGATGATAATTAAATATTCACATTCTTTAACCTTCTCTTATACATTTTTATTTATCCTGTAGTCCTTAAACAGGTTCATTGCCTATTGATTATCACTATCATTATCATGAAAATAAAGTTATTGTTATTGCAATAATCACACGTTTAAGAAAATTCAATTTATGAAAGAAAAGAAAAAATAGCTAAAATAATTGCTTTACTTCTACTATCAAGAAATATGCATCATTTTTAAACTTAGGTGAGTATCATTCCTCCTTTTGTTTTCATGTGGAAAGATTAGGAGGGCCAGATAGATCAAAATACTACTATAAAAACTTGATTGCATAGTATTAGAAACTGTGTTATGAAAAACCGAGTCCACAAGGGGCGTGGTTTCAAAGTCAGGAATTTTCCAGTGCCATGCTTCCATAAACATCCCCGGGAACATAAAGTTCTTTGACTTTTCCGTAGGCGGGCTAGGTAGAAATTCCAGGTATGCTTCTTTGCTCAGCTCTGGGAGGAATGGCCTCTGTTCTGGACCTAACAGCCAATCCAGTGTTGAAGTTAAAGATCAATCCTTCCAGCAGAAGTTTGAAAGAACTCCTCTCATTGGACAAGAACATGAATGGGATGGGAATAACTCCAAGGTTAAAAACCCACTGCTCCTTACCTATACAGATATCCCCTCTGCATTCCCTGCCCATGGCAGCATGGGAGTGAGCTCTTGCCTTTTCTCTTTCTCTCTCTCCACCTAATAAATCACTCTTGCTAAACACTTTGGGTCCATGATATTTATTTGAACGGTAAGCTCACATCTCCTCCAGGGCTCCTTCCCCCATTCCCAGGGCAAGAGAGGCCAAGGACCTGGGCACATCAGATCTGAGAAACTGAAAGTGTCTTCCCAATGTTGCTGCTCCCTTTCACACATTATATCTTTGGCAAGATAGCCAGGAGGAAACGTCAGAGCAGTGAGTGTATCGGGCCCCTTTCATTTGCAAAAATCTGTCCTATTTGCTTCTTTTAAATCCACTAAGGAGAAAGCAGGCAGAGGGCACAGCTGTGCTGAGCCGGTGTAGTTGCCTAGGAAGGGCCGGCACAGCCTTTCAATAGTGCAGTGGCAGGGCTTAAAGACATGGTGCCAGGCTTTCTCCAAACCACTTTCCTTTTCTTGTTGCTCTCTGTTTCTTGGGACCAAGTCAAGGACCGAGTGGTGGTGCAGGGAGGGTCTCAATGTGTGCCCATGGCTCTGGTGGCTGCTATGGTGGACAGTGGAACCAGGGTGGTGTGGCATTGGCAGCCCAGGGATCCATGCCCATGATACCCTCAGGCTTATGCTTATGGGGACCTCCTGCAGTATAAATGCACAGGTCAGTTCCCATAGTTTGCAGTGCTAGGTTATGTCCTAATGGAGCCAGAGTCTATCAGTGAGTATTGGAGGCTATAGGACATTGTGTTTCGTTGTCACTCACAGTTTCCCAATCCAACTGAATGGTGCCAGAATCTAATGATGTACAATTCGTCTTGCCCATCATTGGCTCTCCATATGGCAGGACTGGGTCCGAGGCTCAAATATTTACCGACCCCACAACCCTAGGGCATATTCCTATAATGGAAGGTGGGGTGGGGGAAGAGGCCCGGGTCCTGAGGGCATTGCTGCAGCCTCTGCCAAACCCCATCCATTACCTTCTTTAAGATTGTTGTCCTTAGAGGTCCCTACCAAGGAGTATATCCTCCTGGGGCAGTTTTATAATCAGGTCTATGTTAATTGAACTCTTGCTGGGGAATATTGGCACCCGTCACCCAAGCCTCACTGGCCTAGTTCTTCAAGGTTGCTCTGGTACAGGGACACTAATCCCAGCAGTCCCCGTGTCCTTATAGTGGTCAAAGAGGATTTTAGACAGTGAGGGTATGCCCATAATGCCAGTAAGTGTGATTAAATCTGGCACATGGGGGGCCCAGAAGATGATCATGCATCTAGGGTGCAAGGAAACTGCAAAGTACTGTAACTAGGGGATGCCCCAGAGCTAGCAGCTGCAAGGAAAAACTAGAAGGGTGGACATTCCTGTGTTAAATTTCAGATGGGTGCTACTCTTCTCAAGGCAAAAATCACCCTTAAATTGTATCCTGGATAACTGGGAACAATTTGACACATGATCTTTGAAGAAGAAGTGGCTCATTTTTCTCTGCCAAACAGTGTGGCCACGATACTCTCTCCCAAGTGGAGAAACCTGGCCTCCTAAGGGAAGTATAAATTATAACACCATTTTACAATTAGATCTGTTCTGTAAGAGCAAATGTGAATGGATTCAGGTCCCCTATGTGCAACTTTTCCTTTCTCTAAGGAATAATCCTCAGCTGTGTAAGGCCTGTACCCTATGCCCTACCATCCCCTCCTCAGGGCTACCCCCACATTTAGAGCTCCCTGTGGCTCCTCCCTCCACTGATGCTGACCAGGTCTCCTCAGCTCCTATAACCCAAGAGGAATCAGGGAAGGCCAAGTGGCCAAGCTACCTTAAGCTACTAAGGTGCTCCAACTCTGCCCCTACAGGCAGTTGGAGAAGAATTTTGTCTAACCAAGGTACATACCCCCTTTTCACTTTCTGACTTAAAACAAATCAAGGCAGACTTAGGAAAATTTTCAGATGACCTGGACAAGTACATAGATGTTCTGCAGGGCCTGGGTCAGTCCTTTGAATTAGATTGGAAAGATATCACGTTATTGCTTAGTCAGACCCTAACCAGCAATTAGAGAGAGGCTGCTCCAGCAGCGGCTCAAGAGTTTGGGGACACCTGGTACCTTAGTCAAGTGCATGACCAAATGATGCCAGAGAAAAAGGATAGATTCCCTACAGCAGCCAAGTAGACCCTAGCATGGACCCTCACTCAGAACAGGGGGACTGGAGCCATAGGCACCTATTAACCTGCATACTTGAGGGATTAAAGTGGACTAGGAAAAAGCCCATGAACTATGCAATGTAATCCACCATAACTCAGGGAAAGGAAGAAAACCCAATAGCCTTCCTTGAGCAGTTACAGGAGGCCTTAAGAAATTATACTCCCCTGTCACCAGACTCCATCTAAAAGACAAATTTATTATTCAGTCAGCATCAGACATTAGGAGGAAGCTCCAAAAGCTGGCTCTGGGGCGAGAACAGAGTCTACAATCATTACTGAATCTGGCAACCTCCATGTTCTATAATAAAGAACAGGAAGAACAGGCTGAAAAGAATAGGCAAGACCAGAGAAAAGCTGCAGCTCTAGTCTTGGCCTCAGGCAAGCAGACCCAAGGGGCTGGGGAGACAGAAACGCTTGGGTTAGCCACCAGTCTGGCGGAGCTTGCTATCAAGCCTACTGGGACACTTTAAGAGATATTGTCCCCAGAGGAATGGACCACCCCTCGTCCTTGCTCACTGTGCCATGGGTATCACTGGAAGGCACACTGTCCCAGGGGATGAAGGTTCCCTGAGGTGGCTAACCATCACCCTCACCGAGCCCTGGGTAAAGCTAACCATAGAGGGCCAGGAGGACAATCTCCTGGACACTAGCGTGGCTTTCTCAGTTTTCCTCTCCTGTCCTGGACGGTTGTCCTCCAAGTCTATAACTGTCTGAGAAGTCCTAGGACAAGCAGTCTCTGATATTTCTCCCAGCCCCTAAGCTGTAAATGGGGAAATACACTCTTCTCCCATGCCTTCCTCATCATGCTAAAAAGTCCTACTTCCTGACTAGGGTAGGACCTGTTAGCTAGGACAGGAGCCATTATTTATATGAACATCATCAGGAAGGAAATCCCTCTCTGCTGCCCATTATTTAGAGAAGAAAGTAATCCCGAGGTTGGGGCAATGGATGGACAATTTGGATGGGCAAAGAATGCATGCCCACTTTGAATAAGGCTAAAGGATCCCACTTCTTTCCTTACCAAAGACAATTCCCCCTAAGACCAGAAGCCAAAAAGGGGCTACAGGATATTGTAAGGAACTTAAAACTCAGGGCCTAGTAAAGTCTTGTAACAGCCCTTGTAATATTCCAGTTTTAGGAGTATAAAAACCTAATGGACAATAGAGGCAGGTGCAAGATCTCAGCTATTAATGAAGCTGTGGCCCTTTATACCCAGCTGGACCCAGCCCATACACCTTGCCCTCTCAAATACCAGGAGAGGCACAATAGTTTACAATTCGGGACCTCAATTATGCCTTTTTCTGTGTTCCATTAAATCTTGACTCCCAGTTTCCGTTTGCCTTTAAAGACTCTTTAGACCAGAATTCTCAGCTCACCTGGACAGTGTTACCCCAGGGCTTTCGAGATAGCCCCCACCTGTTCAGCCAGGCTCTAGCCCAGGACCTTAGTCATTTTTCACATCCAGGTACCCTGATTCCTCAATATATGGATGACTTATTTTTAACTGCTAACTCAGAAACCCAGTGTCAGCAGGCCACCTAGGACCTCCTAAACTTTCTTGCCACTGTGGATATAACGTTTCCAAGTTAAAAGCCCAACTTTGTAGGCAAGAGATAAAATACCTAGGGCTTGTCTTATCTAAGCGTACTTGGGCCCTTGATGGAGAATGTCTCCAACCCATTCTGGCCTTCCCCCACCCAAAGACCTTAAAACAGTTGCGGGGATTCTTAGAAATGACTGGTTTCTGCCAATTTTGAATTCTTAGATATGGTAAAATAGTCAAACGCCTATACACTCTGATTAAGGAAACCCACAAGGTTAACACCCAACTAATACAATGAGACCCTATAGCTGAGGCAGACTTTCAGTCCCTGAAGCTGGCACTACTGCAGGCTCCAGCTCTGAGCCTTCCTACAGGGAATGACTTCTCCCTACGTTACCGAAAAGTCAGAAGTGGCACTGGGGATTCTCACCCAGACTCGGGGTACCATGCCACAACTGGTGGCATACCTAAGTCAGGAAATTGATGCAGTAGCCAAAGGCTGGCCACACTGCTTACGGGTCATAGCCTCAGTGGCTCTACTGGTCTCAGAAGTTGTTAAAATAGTACAAGGGAAATATCTAACTGTATGGACTTCACGTGATGTAGCTGGAATTCTGGCCTCTAAAGGAGGCTTATGGCTGTCCGACGAACACTTACTCAAATATCAGGCCTTAATGCTTGAAGGGCCTGTACTTCAGCTGCACACATGTGCAGCCCTCAATTCAGCTACTTTTCTTCCTGAGAAAGGGGAAGACAGGGAACATGACTGTCAGCAGGTTATAGCCCAAAACTATGTGGCTCAAGAGGATCTCTTAGAAACTCCTCTAGTCAATACTGACCTTAACCTATGCACTGATGGAAGTTCATTTATAGAAAATGGAGTTCAAAAGGCAGGATATGCAGTAGTCAGTGATCAAATAGTACTTGAATGTAATTCCCTTCCTCCTGGAACTAGTGCTCAGCTGGCAGAACTAGTAGCCCTCTCTCGAGCTCTAAAATGAGGAAGAGGAAAGAGAATAAACATATACACTGATTCCAAATAGACTTGCCTGGTTCTGCATGTCCATGCTGCCATATGGAAGGAAAGAGCATTCCTAATCACGACAGGAACTCCCATTAAACATCATAAGGAAACTTTAGACTTACTACAGGCTGTCCAAAATCCCATAGAGGTACCAGTCTTATACTGTCTGGGTCACCAGAAAGGAGGCGAGAAGGGAGCAGAGGGCAGTCGTCAAGCTAACCTAGAGGTAAAATGGGGAGCTAAACAAGAATTTATAGAAAAGCCTTTAATATGGAAAAGCCCTCTCCGGGCAACTAAACCTCACTGTGAAATCTCCCAGGGACATAATCTTCTTCCTTCAGAATGGCTAGCTACTGAAGAGAGAAAAGTATTAAAACTCTACATTAAATCATTCATATGGGTATAGAGAATACACATCAGATGGCCAAATCTGGATTTAGAGAAAAAGATCTCTTCAAGGCTGTCCAAGAAATAGTCAAAGGATGTGAAATATGCCAGAAAAATAATCCTTTGGCACAACCAAAGCTCCTCCTGAGGAACAGCAAACTGGTCATTACCCAGTTGAGGACTGGCAAATGGACTTTACCCATATACCTAAGTCTGGGGGATATCAATATCTGTTAGTATGTGTAGATACCTACACAAACTGGGTTGAGGCTTTCCCCTGTGGAACATAAAAAGCCCAAGAAGTAATACAAGTCCTGATTAATCCCCAGATTCAGACTCCTTCTCTATCTTCAAAGTGATAACGGCCCTGGCTTCAAAGCTGCAGTGACCCAAGGAATTTCCAGGGCATTAATAATACAGTATCATATCCACTGTGCTTGGAGGCCTCAGTCCTCAGGGAAAGTGGAAAAGATAAGCAAAATTCTTAAGAGAGACACCTAAAGAAATCAGCACAGGAAACCCACCCCCTGTGACCTTCTCTATTACCAATAGCACTCCTAAAGGCTCGAAACTCTCCTCAGAAAATAGGACTCAGCCCCAGATCCTTTATGGATGGCGCTTTCTTACTAATAATCTTGTATTAGACAAGGAAACAGCAGATCTAATAAAAGATACAACCTCCTTGGCTAAGTACCAACAGGCTCTTAGGACCTTACCTCAAGGACACCCTAGGGAAAAAGAGAAAGAGTTGTTCTGCCCTGGAGACTTGGTGCTTGGTAAGTCTCTCCCCCCAGACTCTCCCTGTCTAGGCCTATCTTGGGAAGGACAATTTTCGGTTATTCTGTCTACCCCAATGGCAGTTAAGGTGGCAGGAATTGACTCATGGATTCATCACACTTGGCTGAAGCCTTGGACACCTCCTGATAAAGTCATAGGTCCTCCACGCCACAGCCCGAAGTTCTGGGAGACGACCCTTAGTACACCTGTGAGCTGTTAGAGGATCCACGTTTGCTCTTTTGACAAAATCCCCAGGAAAGTAACTACTCATATGTCTAACTTACATCCTGACATTAACAGGACCGTCACTCCTAACATTATTATTTGCAACCAGACTCTATACAGTTGTCCCTACAGATTGGCCTAACAGCTGTCCTTCCCTCCTTCCCAGTGCCCCTCCTTTCATGACAATTTACATGGACTCTAAGGTGCAGTCTTCTCTTGCCAAGGCCATGCCATACTCTAACCCCAATTATTCCTTTCATGGGGTCCAGAATTATAGGAGAACCTGGTACTGGCATTGGAAGAGTTACTACCTCTACTCAGTCTTACTATAAGCTATCTCAGAAGTCAAATAATAACATAAAAAGGTTGCTAATTCTCTCTGTAAAGGCAGCTCACTCTGCAAAAGCAGGTTAACTTTTTAGCTGCCATTGCTCTTCAAAATAAAAGGACCCTAGATTTGCTAACAGCAGAGAGCAAAGGAAACCGTCTCTTTCTAGAACAAGAATGTTGCCACTTTATAAATTAATCAGGTATTGTTTTAAACAAAGCTAAAGAATTCTGAGATTAAATCAAATACAGTGCTAAAGATCTCAAGAAACAGGATCATGGCACTTGTGTAACTACTGGCTATCCTGGCTCTACCCTCTCCTAGGCCATTTATAACTATTCTATGATTGCTGGCCTTCAGGCATGTCATCCTTCATCTTCTTGCCTAACTCATTTCTTCTAGAATTAAGGCCATGAGGCTACAAATGGTCATACAAATAGAACCCCAGATGTCCTTGGCTCATAAGTTCCATTGTGAAGCTCTGGATCAACCTGCACCCCTGGAAGACTCCCCTCTGGATGAAACTTCAACTGCAGGGCCCCTTCTGTGCCCCAATTCAGGGAAGTAGCTAAAGAGTGACACCCGTGTCCCAATAGCAGATGGACTTTCCTGTTCAGACTGGGGACTAAGGGACTGTGTTAAGGAAAACCAAGCCCACAAAGGCCGTGGCTTCAAAGGCAGGAATTTTTCAGTGCCATGCTTCCTTCCATCCGTGTCCCCATCCCGGAAGGTAAAGTTCTTCGTCTGACTTTTTTGTACCTGGGCTAGGTAGAAATTCTAGGTGTGCTGCTTTGTTCAAAAAGCCAACAAAAGTCTCTGGGAGGAAGGGCGTCTGTTGTGGACCTAACAGCCAATCCAGTACTGCAGTCCAAGATCAATCCCGCCAGCAAAAGTTTGAGAGAACTCCTCTCATTGGACAAGAACATGAATGGGGTGGGAATAAGTCCAGGGTTAAACACGGCTCCTTACCTGTACAGACATCCCCTCCACATTCCCCTCCCACGGCGGCATGGGAGCGCTCTGGCTCCTTCTCTCTTTCTCTCTGCCTAATAAATCGCTCTCTGCTAAACTCTTTGGGTCCGTGATACTTATTTGACCACTAAGCTCACGGTGACTCCAGGGCCCCTTCCTCCATTCCTGAGGCAAGAGAGGCCAAGGGCCTGGGCACATGGGATCGGGGAAAATGAAAGCATCTCTGGGGCACCTCTGCTTCCTGCCCCCGCGCTCCTTAGAGTATTATGGGGTAATCTGAATGTAGATGATACGTTACAATGTCTTGATTGTAGGAAACTTCATTTGCTTCTCTTGCGATGAAGCTGTTAGTGCTCACACGTCTCCTCTTACTCCTCAGCTTTGAATTTTTTAAATTCTGGTATCACTGTTTTCCTTCTCAAACTTTAAATTATCTTTCTTCTCAGCAATAATTTGAACAATTTACATGAAATAAGTGCTTATACTCATTTTATCCTTGGCTTCTTTATTTTTTAGCCCTTTATTTTGATACATATCCTATGTTAAATGGGGAGATTCCTTAGTAAAGTTGCTTCTTCATTCCTTCCTTTTTGCCTTCATGTTTTTCTCTCTTCCTTCTTTTTTCTTTCTTCCTCACTCCCTCTTGCTTTTTTTCTTTATTCTTCTTTTTTCTTCCTTCCTCTTTTTCTTCTCTCTCTTCTTTGTTCCTTCTTTGCCTCCCTTTCTCCTTCCCTCCTTTTCTTCTCTCTTTCCTTCCCCTCTTTTTTTTCAAGAAGAGCAAATACATGTACTTACTCCTTTCATCTTTTAAATATCTATCTCTTTAAGTGCATAGTATTGCTTGGGTTTAATATTATTAGGTCACTTTGTCTTCATAACTCCGTAAATACTACTGCAGTGTTTTCTAAGATTGTTTCTATAGAGAAATTTGATGCTAGACTGATGATTTTACTTTCTAAGTTATTTTGCATTTTTTCCCAGTGTTCTGACCTCCTGTCTTCATTTTTGGGGATCAATAAGTTAACCATAAGTTAGGTCTGTACTAAATTTTCCTGTAATTTCTATATTTTAAAATCGGCAGCTTGAAGTTTTTCATTACTTCAAAGAAAATTATCCATTTCACTTGTTGGGTTTACAAATTTAGGACAACTTACTATTCTTATGTTTGATTGTTTTATCCTATCCCTCTATAAATCAGCTTCTCTCCCTTTTAAATATTTTTTCTCCTTTCACTTGCATCATTGCCAGTTCATACTCATCTACCTTGCTGTAAAGTAACAGTAAATTTTCTAATACTTTATTCACCTTTACATTAACTGAATGCTTTTATTTTTTTTATTATTTTTTAATTGCATTTTAGCTTTTGGGGTATATGTGAAGAACATGCAAGATTGTTGCATTGTGTTCTCACTCATAGGTGGGTGTTGAACAATGAGAACTGAATTTAAAAAATGATTAAGGATGTTCATACCATAGAATATTATTCAGAAATGACAGCTAACAGACTATAGCTACCAAAGCAATGTGAATACTTATCACAAACAAACACTTAATGGAAAAAAGGTAGACAAAGTAAAACAATATTCTATGATTTCAGATATCCGATTTTCAAACATAGGCTAAAAATTACCCTTAGATATAAAAATAATTGTTATTTTGGGTAGGGGGCAAAAGGTGATATTTTCGAAGGGAATGAGGAGAGTTAATAGAAGCCGGCAAGATTCTATCTTTTGACCTGGATGGTGGTTGCAGCATAAATATTGATGCTATGATAAATAATTATACCATAACTAACATTTTTCTCAATGAGTAATATATTTTCAGTCTTTTTAATTTATGTGACATTGTTAAAACCTTGATGCCATCTAAGATAGAAAATGAAATAGTCTGGATTGATCAAAATTTATAATTTATATTGTTATTTTAAAATTATTTCATATTGAGATTGTGAAAATTTATAAATCAGTATATATTAATTATAAAAAGCAATGTATTCTTTGAGTTATTTTAGTCATCAAATTTTTCCCACTTAAAAACTTTTTCACTAAAATTTCACAAAGGTGAATTTTCAACTGAAGAATAAAAAGTGGTTTTAAATATAAAAGATTGTTTTTACTTGTCTTTGTTCTTCATATGACAATTACCTAAATCATCCATCATAAGTCACATGATCTCAGGGTTTTTTTTTCCCATAGATACTTATCTAATTAAATTTGTTAATATTCTTTTATCCAACTATTTTTAAGGATTACCCAAAACTTTAACATCAATTATATATATATTCCTTTACCTAACAGGTTATGTTACGCATAATGAGGCCTATCATACCTTAGTAACTCATATCATACTAGGTAGTTCATCCTCTTAAGTAAGTGGTCTTCAGTATAGTGCCTTGCCCTAGCATGACTGCCTTCATTATCATCATTGTAATTATCACTCTTCTAAGAGCTTAATGCATAATTTATACCCTACTAATAACTCTGTGCAAAAAGGTATTATCACTACCTTTATTTTACAGTTAAGTAAACTAGAATACAGTTTATATAATTTGCCCAAGCTCATATATGTAGTAGATAACTGTTTTCCAATAAGAAGCCATGTGCAATATGATATTTACAAAAATATGTAGGCTTGAATTTTACAGAAAAGATGAAAGTAAAAGAAAACATTTCTTGTATGAAATAATACCTATCAACCTTGTATAAAGACCAATTTAATGTACATTTGTTTAACTATCTATCTTCCTTTTAATAGAATGTTAAAATCTTAGCCATATAACAGTACAAAGGACCATCGTAAGACCATTACATCTTATACTCACATACTGATACATTGTCAACTAAGTAAAGGAAAATACAAGCTTAAATTATAAGTGCAATTGTATATGCTTTGTCTCATTTTCAGAGATCATTGAAATCATATGACATATAATGTTTTTATTCATTTTGATACCAACATTTATTTTGGTATGT
The DNA here is from genome assembly GCA_004027715.1 of Plecturocebus donacophilus. Classification (NCBI taxonomy): domain Eukaryota; kingdom Metazoa; phylum Chordata; class Mammalia; order Primates; family Pitheciidae; genus Plecturocebus; species Plecturocebus donacophilus. The sequence goes on along the minus strand of PVKP010033699.1, from coordinate 1,462 downwards.
TTCAAAATCATGCATACCATGCATACGCTACAGAAGTAGAAAGTAAACATGCAATTTTCTCAGTTTATGATATTTTATTTTGTACAATTATTGAATAGGTTTTCTCTAGAAAAGTATAGAGACCACATAATGCAAAACTCAACCCAGGGGATCTCTTCCATCATCAAGACTTCCCAGGGGAAAGAAAAAGCAGGCCATATAACAGATATGCACACAGTCCTGAGCTGACTTTCTTACAGACATACCATTTAAACAAACTTTAGACCTGTGAGAATTGAATACAAACAAGAAATCTACCGAGGCTGGGGGAGACTCTGAGAGAAAATATAGGGCTGAGAACTTGTTAGATTCCTTCTGAAGATCTCTCTCTCTCTCTCTCTCTCTCTCACACACACACACACACACACACACACACACACACACACACATTGCATAACCCATTTGGTTGTAGCAATAGGAGCCACATTTCCAGATGTGTTTGGGGCAGTTTTCAAGAGCAGTTAAGAACTGTGGTCCAGCTTAAACAGAGATTTAAAACAGATTAATCAGGCAGGAGAAGTCATGTGTCTTGGAGTACATGTCAAAAGAAGAACTATTGCAAGCATTCTAAAACTTAGGGCTCATATCAGGGGACTTAATTATCTAAGATAAATGTTAAAAATAACTTGAGAAATATGGATAAATGCATAATATTAAGTTCATCTAAATGTTTCCATTTTTTCACTTTTGTTTCTTTTTTTACTACTTAATCTGTAACATGTTTTAGGCAATGATCAAAAAATCAGAAAGGCTATAAACAAACTGTTTTCTGCTGATATAAATGGTAATTTCCTAAAGATAAGAATTATATGAGTTTCTATATTAAGGTAGTCATCTATCTATTCTATTAGCATTTACTCAGTTCCAAATATTATGCTAGGTACTAGACTACAGGAATATGCCATCATTATTTCTCTCAAGGAACTTTTAGCTTTGTCAGACAGACAGAAGAGAAAACCAGTGATGATTGCATTGAAAATGTATGTTTCAGAAACTAATCAGCACAAAGGGCCATCACTGGTAATGCAATGACTGAGTGAGGGTAGTTTTCTCTTAGAGAGTTTTAACTCAAAATAGATGTTAGCAAAGTGGACCCAGGGAGGAGGTCCCATATTAATATATGAAGTAAATTGATCTCTCTTCTATAATCAGTATTAATAACTGGATACATATCACCTATCTAAAAGCTTTGAGATTCTTCTAGAAGCATGATTACTTACAACCATGAACATTCCCTAGATTCGTTTGTTTTGTGTTGCCATCACAAAATATCTGAGACTGGATAACTTATAATGAACAGAAAATTTTTGGCTCACAATTCTGGAGGTTGGAAAATCCAGTGTCAACATGCAAGCATCTGGAGATAGCCTTTCTGCTGCATTATATGATACTATGGCAGATGGTGAGAGGATGACAGAGGCAA
>PVKP010033698.1:0-24816 GCA_004027715.1 Plecturocebus donacophilus | reverse complement strand
AAAAACAGTTCATCTAGCTAGAATTCATACAATGTCGTATTTCAGCCCCTACCTCCTAATACTATCACTTTGGTTTTTAGGTTTTCCATATGTGAATTTTAGAAGGGTATAAACATTCAGACCACAACACTTATATATCATAACTTTGAGAGTCCCTCATTCATGATTCTGTGGGACTTCTACAGAGGCTATTAATTATAATTTATAAGCAATTTTAACAAACTTTCTAATTTGATTGTGAATTCTTTAGGATTTTTAAAGTGGCAAATTGGAATAAGAAAAAGCTCTTTGGTTTTCTACAATATTCACAATAGCTAGCACTTACTCAGGACTTACTATGTGCTTTGTGGGTGGCATCATTTTCCAGAAGTTTAAGAGCAATAAGGCAAAGAAACTGCTGATAGCCTGACAGCAAAGAAGAAAACAGGCTGTAATTGTTAGCTACAACAATTCCAAAAGTCCAGAGGTTAGAGAAATTAGATATATATACCTTTATTGTCCTTAGTTTATTACAAAATGATGTAGATGACCAAGATAAGAGAGGCAGAGCAAGATGGCAGAATAGAAGGCCCACCAATTATGCCCCCCATTCCCATAAGGACACCAATTTAACAACTCTCAAAGCTTTCAGACAGAAAATTTAAAATAGCTATTCTGTGGGAACTCAAAGAAATTCAAGATAACACAGAGAGGAAATTCAGAATTCTATCAGATAAATTTAACAAAGAGATTGAAATAACTAATAAGTATCAATAATAAATTTTAGAGGTGGAAAGTACAATGGGATACTGAATAATGCATAAGAGTGCTTTAATAGCAGAATTGATCAATTGATCATAACAAAGAAAGATTAGTGAGCTTGAAGGCAGGCTAATTAAAAATATGAAGTCAGATTAAACAAAAGAAAATAGAATAAAAAACAATGAGGCATACAGGATGTAGAAAATAGTGTTAAAATGGCAAATCTAAGAGTTATTGTCCTTCAATGGTAGTAGAGAAAGAGATAGAGGTAGAAAGTTTATTCAAAGGCATAATAATATAGTTCCTAAACCTAGAAAAATATGTCAATATCCCAGTACAAGAAGGGTATAGAACAGCATGCAGATTTCACCCAAAGAAGACTAACTCAAGTAATTTAATCATCAAATTCCCAAAGGTCTATGGTAACCTTGAACCAAAAAACATGCAACGAATACACAAAAAATAAAAAGGAAGAAACTAAATCATATTATCAAAGAAAATGACATACACTAAAGAAAGACAGGAAAACAAGAAAGAAAAAGAAGACCACAAAACAACTGAAAACAAATAGCAAAATAACAAAAGTAAGTCCTTTTTATCAGTAATAACATTGAATGTAAATGGACTAAATCCTCCAATCAAAAGATATAGAATGGCAGAATGGATGAAAAATGGATGAAAAAAACCTATTGATGTGTTGCCTATAAAAAATATACTTCACTCACAAAGATACAGACTCAAAATAAAAAGATGGAAAAGGATATCCCATGGAAATCATAAAAGAGAATGAGTACCTATACATAAAAAGCTTTTAAGACAAAAACTAAAAGAAGAGACAAAAAAAAGTCACAGTATAATTATAAAGGGGTCAGTTCAGTAAGAGAATATAGTAATTTTAAATACATACATACACAACACTGAAGCATCCAGATATATAAACCTAATATTACTAGAGCTAAAGAGAGAGAAAGGCATCAATACAATAATAGCTGGAGACTTCAACATCCCACTTTTAGCAGTGAACAGATCTTCCAGACAGAAAATTCACAAAGAAACATCAGAATTAATCTGCATTATGGACCACATGGATCTAATAGATATTTGCAGAACAGTTTGTCCAAGAGCTGTGGAAAACACATTCTTTTCCTTAGCACATGGATTATTCTTAAGGATAGACCATACGTTATGTCACAAAACAAGTCTTAAACATTTAAAATTAATTGAAATAACATCAAGCATCTTCTCTGAACACAATGAACCAAACAAGAAATTAATAACAAGAGATATTAGAGCAGAAATAAGTGAAACTGAAATGAAGAAAACAAAACAGAATATTAATATACCAATTTTTTTGAAAAATTAAGTAAAATTGACAAATCTTTAACTAGGTTACTATAAAAAAGAAAGAGAAGATGCAAGTAAATAAATTCAGAGATAAAAAAAGGAGACATTGTAACTGATACTGAAGAAATTCAAAGGATCATTAGTGGCTACTATGAGCAACCACATGCAAGTAAATTGGAAAATCTAGAAAAAATGGACAAATTCCTACACACCTACACCATACAGAGGTTCAACCAAGAATGAATATAAAACCAGAACATTCCAATAGCAAATAACAAGATCAAAACCATAATAAAAATTCTTCCAGTAAAGAAAACCCTGGAACTCGATGACTTCACTGCAGAATTCTACCAAACATTTGAAGAGATAATACCGATCTCACTCAAACTGCTCTGAAAAATAGAAGAGGAGGGAATACTTCAAACTCATTCCATGAAGCTAGTATTACAATGAAACCAAAACCAGAGAAAGACACATTAAAAAAAGAAAGAAAGAAGAAAGGAAGAAAACTACATGCCAATATCTCTGATGAATATTGATATAAAAAATCCTCAATAAAATACTAGCAAAGCAAATTCAACGGTAGTTTAAAAAGATTCTTCATTATGACCAAGTGAGATTTTCCCCAATAATACAAAGATGGTTCAACATACATAAATCATTGTGATACATGATATTAACAGAATAAAGGGTAAAAAATATATGATCCTTGCTATTGATGCTGAAAAAGAATTTGATAAAATTCAGCATCCCTTGATGATAAAAACCCTTAAAAAACTAGGTACAGAAGGAACATGCCTCAACATAATAAAAGCCATATACAACAAATCCACAGCTAGTATTATACTGAATAAGGAAAAACTGAAAGCTTTTTTCTAAGTTCCAGAACATGACAAGTTTGCACACTTCCACCACAATTATTCAATATAGTACAAGAAGTCCTAGCTAGAGCAGTAAGACAAGAGAAAGACATAAAGGACATGCAAGTTGAAAAGAAAGGAGTCAAATTTTCCTTGTTTGCAGATAATATGATCTTATATTTGGCAAAACCTAAAGATTCCACTAAAAAACGTTTAGAACTCATAAATTCAGTAAAGCTGCAGGATACAAAATCAACATACAAAAATCAGTAGCATTTCTATATGCCAAAAGTGAACAATGTGAAAGTGAAATAAAAAAATCAATCCCAATTACAGTAGCCACACACAAAACTAAGTAGCTAGAAAACAACTTGGCTAAAGAAGTGAGAGAGTGCTATAATGTTAACTCTAAAACACTAATGAAGAAACTGGAAGAGAACAACACAAAAATGAAAAACTATTTCATATTCATGAATTAGAAGAATCAATCTAATTAAAATTTCCATACTACCCAAATTAATCTACAGATTCAATGTCATCCCTATCAAAATAACAATGGCATTCTTCATAGAAATAGAAAAAGGAATCCTAAAATTTACATGAAACCACAAAATACCCAAAATACCCAAAACTGTGTTAAGCAAAAAGAACAAAACTGGAGAAATCACATTACCTGACTTTAAATTATACTACGGAACTATAGTGACCAAAACAGCATGGCACTGACATAAAAACAGACATATAGACCAATAAAACAGAGGACCCAGAAACTAATCCACACACCTACCATAAACTCATTTTTGACATAGGTGTCAAGAACATACACTGGTGAAGAAACGGTCTTCAATAAATAGTCCTGGGAGAACAGGATACCCATATGCAGAAGAATGAAACAAGATCTCTATCCTTCAGGATATACAAAAATTAAATTAAAAACTTAAATCTAAGATGTCAAACTATAAAACTACTAAAAGTAAACTGTGGGGGAAATCTCTAAGACATTGGTCTGGAATAAAATTTCTTGAGCAGTACCCCATAAGCCCAGGAAACCAAAGCAAAAATGGACAAATGGGATCACATCGAGTTAAAAAGCTTCTACACAGCAAAGGACATGATTAACAAACTGAAGAGACAACCCAAAGAATGGGAGAAAATATTTGCAAATTACCCATCTGTCAAAGAATGAATAATTAGAATATATATGGGGCTCCAACAACTGTAAAGTCAAAAATTTTAAGAATCCTATCCAAAAAATGGGCAAAAGATTTGAATAGACATTTCTCAAAAGACATACAAAATGCAAACTCGTGTATGAAAAGGTGCTCACATCACAGATCATCAGAGATGCAAATCAAAACGACAATGAGATATCATCTCCCCTCCAGTTAAAATGGCTCATATCTAAAAGGCAGGTAATAACAAATGCTGGCAAGGATATGTGGAAGGGGAAACTCTTGTACTCTATTGATGGAAATGTAAAATTAGTATAACCATTATGGAGAACAGTTTGGAGGTTCCTTTAAAAACTAAAAATTGAGCTATCACGTGATCCAGCAATCCTATTCCTGGATTATATATCCCAAAGGGAAAGAAATCAGTATATTAACACAATATTTATACTACTGTTTTGTTGCAGCATTGTTCACAGTAGCTAAGATTTGGAAGCAACCTAAATGTTCACCAGCAGATGAATGGATAAAGAAAATGTGGTACATACATACAATAAAGTACTATTTAGCCATAAAAAATAATGAAATTCAGTTATTTGCAACAACATGGATGGATATGGAGATCATTATGTTAAGTGAAGTAAGCAGGCAAAGAAAGATAAACATTAAATGTTCTCACTTATTTGTAGAATCTAAAAATCCAAACAGCTGAACTCATAGATTTAGAGAGTAAGAGGATGTTACCAGAGGCTGAGAAGGGTGGTTACCAGAGGTTACCAGAGGCTGAGAGGAGAGCAGGAGAGGAAGGTGGGGATGATTAAAGGGTACAAAAAGTAGATAGAATGAATAAGACCTAATATTTAATAGCACAAGAGGGTGACTATAATCAATAATAACTGAATTGTACATTTTAACATATATGAGTGTAATTGGATTGGTTGTAATACAAAGGATAAATGCTTGAGGTAATGGATACCCCATTCTCCATTATCTGATTGTTATGCACTACATTCCTGAATCAAAACATTTAATGTACCCTATAAATATATAGTCCTACTATGTAACAACAAAAATATAAAGATAAAATTTTTTTAAAGATGTGGATGACCTTGGAAAAATAACAGAAGTGGTTTTTTTTTTGTTATTTTCTTTTTAATCTTCAATATATTTGTTTAAGAAGGTAGAAAGTACAATTCACCCTTGAACAATGTAAGGATTAACAGAGACCGCTCACTGCACAGTTGAAAATTTATGTATAGCATTTGACTTCCCCAGATCTTAACAACTTATAGCCTACTGTTGACTGGAATCCTTGCCAATAACATAAGCAGTCAATTTACACATTTTATATGTTCTATGTATTATACACTGTATTCTTATAGGAAAGTAAGCCAGATAAGATAAAATGTTGAGAAAATCATAAAGAAGAGAAAATATATGTACTATTTATTAACTGTAAAAATGGATTATCATCCTCACCATGTAACATAGACTGAAAAGGATGAGAAGGAGGGAGGGTTGGTCTTACTGTCTCAGGGGTGACAGAGGCAGAAGAAAATCCATGTATAAGTGGACCTGCAGTTCAAACCCATGTTGTTCAAGGGTCAACTGTATTATTACACTGATTTTGGAAAGTTTCAATTTTATAAAGTGTCAAATAAATGTTTTGATGCTTAAAGGGATTAAAAATAAAACATCTCTATTACTAATGTCAGAAAGAGGAAAACATATTTATTCATGTGGGCACAATAATATAAAATGCATGACTGCCACCATTGTTTTCTGTAGTGTTAGTACTTATCACATTCAATTTATAGAGAGATTCTATCTCTAGTAGTTCCATAGTGAGTAACCAAATAATTTTATATTACCTATGCACATACTGTGACAATGCTCTTACATGTATTTCTCCTATCTTATGATAATACAATATATAATGAAGAAATAAACCTATGTAACAAACCTGCATGTTCTGCACATGTACCCCAGAACTTAAAGCATAATAATAACAACAAACAAGCAAGAAAGAATATTAATGCTACTGTGATACGATCATTTGAAATAGCCATTATAATTTTGTTCCTATCTTCCCCCACTCATTGCTCTATTCTATGTAATATCAACATATCAATCACTCCTTTTCACTTCCTCTAGAGCAGATAATCTTGTCTTATCCCTCTATTTTCCTCCCACTTCTTCTTTCTTCCTCTCTCTACACAAACTTCCAGGGAAAGGAATATTTATTCTACCCGTGTAAAGAAGGGTCAGGACTTGAATGTTGTTAGCAGTGCTCTTGGAGACATCTTTATCAAGATGAATATGAGGTAGCCAGCCTGGCTGATGGGAAGAGAAATACAATGACTATGATTCTTAAGAATCCCTGGAGAGCTATTCACACATGTGCTGTGCTCATTTTACTAACTGAATACAGGAGATTGCATTTAATCTTCAGACAGCAAGATTACCCAGGAATTGGCCACTTGAAATTGCAACCTCAGTTTGCCTGGCAAGTGGGCATGAGGCAGAACAGGGTGAACAGGAGTAAAATGATATTGCTCTATTTTATTTGAAGCTAAAACAATATTTTCTTTTTCTTACTGAGATCCAGGACCATTCCATGGTGACATAGAGACCATTTTCAATGGTAGGACAGACATGCCATCTGCATGGTTGTTATTAGAGTATTTCAGTCTACAATCTGTATCTGCCCATCCTGACACTAAGGTTTCTCTCCAGTGTAAACAGCACTCCAATTTTCCTCTAAGAATCCCTTCTGCCTCTCTTTGTCCATGTGTTTCAGCAATGTTAAGTCCCTCATGCTCTGGACATGTATATGAGTCATGTAAAGGCTTCCCACTGACAGTGTCTAATTCTCTAGGACACTGACAGTACTTTCTGGGGTTTTTCTTAGAGCTATGTGGAAAGAGGAATTCTCTTTATCCTGTGAAGTTTATAGCTTCTGGAGGCCATCTTACCACTATGATGTTAGAATCCTAATGAATCAGATAAACAAGTTAACACAAAGAGAACCCAGGCTGAGACCTGTGGAAAGATGAATTCCTGACTCTGTGGGTGTGCATCAGCCTTTTCTGAAGATGACCTTGGACTATTAGTTTTATGAAGCAACTCATTTTATTTGATTTTTAAGCCTATTTGAGTTAGGACGTGGTCTTATGAAACAAAAAAATTCCTCTTTATTGTCTTTGTTTTCCTCTCTGTTCCTCCCCATAGACTGCAAATAATTCCAAGTCAGGGATTGTGTCTTAATATAATTTTTATGTTTAATACCCAGGAAACTATTCAAGAAAAATTCTTAAATGAATATCTGGAGAGAAAATTTAGATAAACACACTGAAATTTGATATTATTGAAAGATTCATGTAGCAGCAACAATATATTAAACACTATATTCACTTTTCAAAATTTGAAATAAAAATTTTCAGAAGTATAAATATATTGCTATGGAATTCAAAAACTGCCATTAGTAATTTTTTAATATGAAGTTACCTAAATTTATCTTTTATTTTTCTTTCTTTCCTTCTTGAATTTGGAAAATATACAAATATGTTTTAATTATTATTATATTTCTTATGTAAACATAATGCTAAATCAATTATTGAGAAAAGGTATAGGTTAACAAAAGGTAATTTTTGGTAGAGGATTAGCCATTCTCTTAGCAAATATGATCCACACAAAATAAAGCACATAGAAAATTCAAAAGGAAACACATTGTTCAACTCCATTTACTAAAATTTTATTACTAGAATTTATTTGTTTGCAAGTTTCTTTGATCTCTTCAAAGCAACTACATTTTAGTGATAGAATCATGCCATTTTGTGATGAAATCATGCCATTTTGGAACTCCTTCTTTATAGCAAAACAATTAGAATGACCTCAATTTCAGCAGATGTCAGCAGTATATCAAAAAAAAAAAGCTAAAAACATATTGATAAAATGTGAAAATAAATTAAATAAAATATACTTTAAAAAAATCTAAGTTGATATCTTTCTGTTTATATGCATATAAAAAGTGTATTGTTCTTTGGTCATTTATTTACATCAAAATACAACTTCCTTCCCTGTAGTTGTCCTGGGTCTGACATGAGGCTAGATCATTGTGAAGACTATAGTACTGAAGATTTCTGGGAAAAAGGTGAAGAAGTTGAATATTTTGATTTAAGATCTTTTCAGTATAAGGAATTATGTAACTAAACCATAATTTTACTGCGTCTTCCCCCTTATAGTTTCTGACTCAAGGGAACGAGGGAAGATGACTGTTATTAAATCATTTGTTTGTTGCATCTCCCTATAAAACAAATGGTCATAGACATTGCTATTGCATCCCTCCACTGTTTCTCTGTAAAAAGATTTAAAAATATATATTAAAATGAGAATGAAGTCAAAGAGCTTCTTATGAAAAAAATAATTTTATAAAATTTATTTTATGAGGCAGTACAGTTATTAAGAAATTCAATAGATCGTAGAGTATGACCCCTTGTAAGTAGTCATTATGTAATATTTGTTCATGAAATACCAGAAATTTGCCCCATTTTAAATGTAATTAAGCACTAAAACTTTAATACATTAAATCTATACAAGTTTACAATTAAAATAGGAGGTAACAGGATAATTTATGTTCCTTTTGTTTTCTCTGTTTTTCTTTTTCCCCAAAAAGGTCACAGTTTAATATTGTGGTCTTCTGTTTAGTTGAAAGTTGTCTTGGAAATTTTTTTATACAAAATTTTATACACAATCTCAGCTTCTGCACTCTGCAGGTATGGAGATAATTAAGAAATAAGTGACTATCACAGTGCAAATAAAATTTAACATCATCAAAATTACAAACTCTCGTTGTAGTATATAAATTGATGAATGTATGAAACAATATCCTGTTTCGCTGTGTTCCTGAGATTTTCTACTTAAAAAGGAAGCTAACCAAGCCCCGGTCAGAAGCCATGTACTGTGTGAGACATATTCACATATATCATATAACCTGCTTAGCAACCTCGACGAGGATCATTTTTCTCTTCTTTACACAGAAAGAGAGTGAGGCTTAACCAAAGAATAAATAAGCAACTTACCCAAGGTCACAAAGATAGGAAGCAACTGGCCAGGGACTTAAACTCAGTCCTGCCTAACTTCAAAACCTATTACTTAAGGGATTTGCCTTTGGTTGACTGGTTTTTCAAGTAGGTAATGAAAATAGTATTTTTATGTAGTGGAAACTGGAACTGCTGTCAGAAGCTCCTTCCAGATGAAAAGTGGCTTCATTATTTTCTTTTCTCATATAATAGACTGTGTAATTTATCTAATAATACATAATTATCAGATATATATGTTATAGAAATATGTAAAATAAAAAAAGTTTCTTTTTTATTTTTTTAATTATACTTTTAAATGTTCCTGTAGAATAAATAATAGATGTTATTGTTTTCTGATCTGTGTTTCAACCAAAGAAATAACAAATAAGAGTTTGGGTTGAAAATCAAAGTACAATTTAAGAGCATACCAGGGGGCCAGGAAGAAGTCCAGGGGCTGCAGGGCATTGAAAATGATCTGGTCCAGTCCCCGTTTTACGCATCAGCATGTAAACTATGAAAGCATGCAGTATATAATCAAGCGGTAATGTGTGTAGCATGGATTACAAAACCTTTCAGAATTTAGAGGACAGATTAAGGAATAAACTTTATCATATTAACGGTAAAGAGATACAGCATCCATGTTAGATTTAATTGTCTATATATGTGTACCATAAAAAGTTATTTTTTTTCTAGGATGCAGTGTAACTTCTCACTAAAAAAAAAAAACTTCAGCTGGGAGACAAGTAGTAAGAAGATAATATCATTGGGGTGACCCAGTTAAAATAAGTGAGAAATCATAAATTAAAGTATAGTAACCACCAGTTTCCCTTATTAGAATTTTTTTCAAGTCATGTCTCTGCTGGTCTCCTGTGTTCACCCTGGATCAAATCTAGCAAGAGCACCATATGAAAAATGGCCACAGCATACCAAATTACCTTCCTTAATTACTCAGAGATCTGCAAGAGCAAGAGTATCTCACATGAGTCTGTTTTAACTCTGCTTTGCAATTATGTGTGCAACCAGATTTCCCTTAGAAAACAAATGAGCAGAGCTGTAAACAAAAGTCACTAACAAGAAACAAACATGATAGTTTCTATGGCTCAAAGCCATGAATTTGGGGGAAAAACAACAACAACAACAAAAAATCTAATCTTTCAGAAAAGCCAGTTTCAAACTTCCATGTTCACACAAAGTTCTCTCCAAATTCCATGGATTGGTCATATGTGTGGTCTATGAGAAACTAGCGAGTCTCTTCTCCTCTAACTGTAACTGATAAAGGAAGGAGATAGCCATTACCATGTGATCTCAAATGCTGTAGCTAGTTGGCACCACAGAAAAATTAATTATAATCCTTGAAACAATGTAGCACTTCATTTTGCAACCATGAATCATTCTCTGTTTTGTCTAGTCTTCTGAAATTCGTTTTCATAGTAAACTAATCTTTATAGTGTCAGACAGTGATTAGCAATAGTGATGCATTTTACATATTGGGCCCTCAGAGCCGTGCCTACCAATTTGATATAGAAAGTTTGGTAGAGATCTTAGTGTTGATAATCTTGATTTGTCCTTAAAAAACAAAATTGGACCAAGATTTCTATCTATAATAGCCAAATTATTGTAACAACATTATATCATTAAACACATTGTAATAAATTGGACAAATAGGCTTCTGAGTGGAAGGAAATGAAACTGTCGGCCTGACAGGTGGTTAACTTATATTTGCATATTTGTCAATTAATGACATTTACAGTTTAGGAAAGTATTCGACATCTCACAATGTAGGAAGAGGTTCCTATCCTATTAGGTTTAAATAACAAAATGCTCTGAATATTCCTAAAATGTTCACAACTGTATAAATGGCAACACATTTTCTAAGGATATCATTTAACAAAAAGTGTAAGACATAGAAGAAGATTTGAGAAATAATTTGGAAGATTTTAGGCATCAGAAAATATATGTATTAGTCAGTTCTCGTATTGCTCTAAAGAACTGCCCAAGACTGGGTAATTTATAAAGGAAAGAGCTTTAATTGACTCACAGTTCTGCATGCCTGGGGAGGCATCAGGAAATTTACAATCATGGTGGAAGGTGAAACATACGCATTTATCTTCATGTGGTGGCAGGAGAGAAAAGTGCAGAGCAAAGGGTGGAAAAGCCCCTTATGAAACCATCAGCTCTCATGAGAACTCACTCAATACCATGATAGCAGCATGAGGGAATCACCCCCATGATCTAATAATTTCCAACAAGGTTCCACCCCCAATATGTGGGGATTATAATTCAAATCACTATTCAAGATGATATTTTGGGTGGGGACACAGCCAAACCATGTAATTCCCCCTCAACCCCTCCCAAATCTCATGTTCTCACATTTCAAAACACAATCATGTTTTTCAGTCACCCAAAGTCTTAACTGGTCAGCATTAATTCCAAAGTCCAAGTCTAAAGTCTCATCTAGACAAGGCAAGTCTCTTCCACTTATGACCCTGTAAAATGAAAAGCAAGTTAGTTACTTCCTACATACAATGGGGGTATAGGCATTGGGTAAATACACCTGTCCCAAATAAGAGAAATTGGCCAACACAAAGAGACTAGAGGCACCGTGCAAGACTGAAATTCAGTAGGGCAATAATTAAACCTTAAAATTTCAAAATGATTGCTTTTGACTCCATGTCTCACATCCAGGTCATATTGATGCAAGAGGTAGAATCTCACAGCCTTGAGTATCTTCATCTCTGTGGCTTTGTAGGGTAAAGCCCCCCTCCTGGCTACACAGGCTGACATTGAGTGTCTGAGGCTTTTCTAGGGACATGATGCAAGCTGTCAGTGGATCTAACACTCTGAGGTCTCGAGTAGGGTGGCTCTACTAGGTAGTGCACCGTGGGGAACTCTGTATGGTGGCTCCAACCCCACAATTCCCTTCTGCACTTACCTAGCAGAGGTTTTCAGTGAGGGATCTTCTGCTGCTACACACCTCTGCCTGGACATCTAGGCATTTTCATATATCCTCTGAAGTCTAGGTGAAGGTTCCCAAACCTCAATTCTTGTCTTTGGCACACCAGCAGCATCAGCATCACATGGAATCTTCCAAGGCTTGGGGCTTGCACCTTCTGAAGCCATGGCCTGAGCTGTATCTTGGCCCCTTTCAGGCATGGCTGAAGTGGCTAGGTTACAGTGCACTAAGTCCCAAGGCTGCACACAGTATTTTTTCTTTCTAGGTTTCTGGGCCTGTGATGGGAGGGGTTGCAGCAAAGTTCTTTGACATACCCAGTAGACATTTTTTTCATTGGTTTGGCATTTAGCATTTACCTCACTAATTATGCAAATTTCTGCAGCAGCCTTGAATTTCTCCCCAGAAATTTTTTTTTCTATTACACTGACAGGCTGCACATTTTTCAAACATTTATGCTCTGCTTCCTCTCGAATACTTTGCCACTTAGAAATTTCTTCCACCAGATATCCTAAATCATTTCTCTCAAGTTCAAAGTTTCATGGATCTCTATGGCAGGGGCAAAATGCCATCAGTCTCTTTGCTAAAACATAGCAAGAATCACCTTTGCTCTAGTTCCTAAATTCCTCATCTCCATCCGAGACCACCTCAGCCTGGACTTCTTTGTGCATATCACTATCAGTATTTTGGTCAAAACCATTCAACAAGTCTTTAGGAAGTTTCACGTTTTTCCACATCCTCCTGTTTTCTGGGCCTTCCAAGTCTCTAGGAAGTTCTAAACTTTCCCACATTTTCCTGTCTTCTTCTGAGCCCTGCAAACTGTTCCAACTTCTGCCTGTTACTCAGTTTCAAGGTTGTGTCTACATTTTGCGGTATATTTACAGTAGCATCCCACTCCTGGTACCAATTTACTGTATTGGTCCGTTTTCTTGCTACTATAAGGAACTTCCTGAGACTGGGTAATTTAGGGAAAAAGGTTTAATTGACTCACAATTATGCATGGCTTAGGATGCCTCAGGAAGCTTATAATCATAGTTGACCAGAAGCAAATATATCCTTCTTCACATAATGGCAGGAGAAAAAACTGCAAAGTGTGGATAAAACCATCAGATCTCATGAAGACTCACTCACTATCACAATAACCATATGGGGGAACCACCCCCATGATCTAATCACCCCCCACTATGTTCCTGCCCCAACGTGTGGAGATTATAATTTGGATTACAACTCAAGATGAGATTTTGGATGAGGATACACCCAAACCATATCAGGTTATAGGTAAACCAAGGCAAGCGACATTATAAATTCCTTTGCATCTCTTAAGAATATAGTTTTTGTGATTGGCTGTGTGTGAAGAGTCTCTCTATAATTTAGTCAAAGTATATTTAGATTTTACTCTGCTAGTATCAACCAGAACCTATTAGAGATGAAATTGTCTTTGGGCTTCCTTTAGCCATTAACTTTTGATCATCAGAACCAAAAGATGACTTCTATGTTTGAGAAAGAAAAATGAGACCTTCAAGTAAAGAGAGGGAAACACTTGAAAGAGATCTTTCTTACTTCCTCTCTCCTCAGACAGGCATACATAGCTATGAGGTAGTTTATTCTCAAATCCATGATTAGGGTAATGGTGTTTAATGTGCATGGGAAGGGTGAAGGGGAGATGCAGTTGTATTAGCTTCTATTTTGAAATGTGTGTTACTGGGATGAAGCCTATAGTCAAAGTTGCCTATGATAATTTTGTACTACAGTTTGTGAACTCCCAGCTGGACATACTGGCTCATGTTCATGTCTGTGATACCAGCACTTTGGGAGGCTCAGGAAGCAGGATTGCTTGAGCCCAGGAGTTTAAGGTCAGCCTAGGCAACATGGCAAGGCTCTGTCTCTACAGAAAATACAAAAATCAGCTGGTCATGATAGTACACACTTGTAGTCCCTGCTACTCTGGAGGCTGAGGCAGGAAGATTGCTTGAGCTCAGATCAAGGCTGCAGTGAGCTGTGATTGCACCACTGCACTCCAGCCTAGCTTACAGGATGAAAGCCTGTCTCAAACACTATTAACAACAACAACAACAACAACAATCAAATTGTGAACTTCTACAGAGCTCTTTCTATTTATCTTTGTACACAGAAATTAAAAAAGGGAGTACCTGTTCAATACGAAGACTCAGATTTGGAATCTGTGGATTAACCCCTTGAGTCTCTTGCCAGGCATTAACATTACAATATAACACAGAAATTTTAACACATGACCATCGAAAGAAAACTGTCTGTGCCTTTGAAGACAGCTGTGTCTTTATGTAGCATCACCTAAATTATGTGCAAAAGAAGTCAATCTCATGTTGCTGACACCAATCCTCTGTAAAACGTGCAGATATAAAAGTTGAGAAGTAAATTATAGCGCTAATAAAGTTAACCTGGTAGAGTCCAAAATGGCATATGCAGCAGAGCAAGAAAAGCAAACAGAAACAGCTCATGCTGTTATAATTGCTACAATTTCCCTGACAATTTAAATAAAATAATTCAAATTGCTGCAATTAACACACACATAGAATTCAAAGGATATTGGGTGACCTCGTACAAAACACATTGTGAAATCAGCCCTCCTCCAGAGAATTAACCTTCATAAATCATTTGCATCCAAAGGACGCCTGGATTCATACTCTGTAAAGCTTATAAGCACAGGAAAAGGAAGGCCCCTAAAGGAGAATGGCGGTCAACAGCAAGCGCTGTTTCCTGGTTTGTATCGCCCATATGAATGCACAGAGATTGGCCGTGTTATATTCACAAACTCCCTGGCTGAAGGTAGGATTTTGCTTTTTCTGCATGGTTGCCCCTGTGGAGCTTAGAAGGAATCTGTCAGCAAGGACTGAAGGCTGCTGTATTGCTGAGAAGTGATTCTGATTCACGTTGACAGAGATTCTACTTTTACTTGACTGCAGAAGCACAGGATCATCTTGCCTGTGATTTAGGTCTGAATAAAGGGCTCTCTCCTCCAATGCATTAGAGCACAGTAACCACAAACTGTCATTCGCAAAGTGGGGGAAATGTGTTCAGTGTTTCTCCAGTCACCTGAAACTAAATTTAAGACATATTATCTAGGACACATTGAAAGCCCTTTCTCTTATTAGGTCAGACTTATGCAAGTACAGAACTGACATTACAAAGAATGATGATTTGTGGTCAAAAATCAAAAAAGTAACACTTGGGTGAGTCTAATATGAGAGTGAGAAATGACCTTTACTATGCCTTGTTCTGAGGTCAAGATTTGGGGAGCAAGGCAACCCATTTGAACAACTACCAAACAGAAAGAACTCAAAAGCACTTTTAACATCTAGAATGTGCGATTTTTTTTTAACACCTTAATAAGAATCTTGATTCTGGATGATGCTATTTCAATATTACAAAACTCTTTTCTCTGCCATTTTTTGAAATCACACATAAATGCTTTACAACACAAAGGCAAAGGAAGTATTAAATTACTACTTGCCACTCACATTTTCCCTTAAAACTTTTGTCCTGCTACTTGTGTTTGTGGACTTGTCTGCTTAATGAATACCAATGCATTTTGTAGCCAAAATAATATTTCAAATGGTTCTTATGCTAAATTTAATTTTTGTGATGATTATTAAATCACTGGCAATAGGATAGTAAAAGAACAGTTAGTAATGAAGATAATTCAAGTCAATTTGAAGGAAAAAATACAATTGCTCAGCTATGAAAATGATAATTGTGAATTGAGAGGGAACTGAAAGTCTTTGCAAATTATTCATGTAAGGGATATTGTCTCAAATAGAGATAACAATAAACAAAAGCATCTATTTAAATTAGCTTCTCCTCACCAAGGAGGATAGGTAAATCCTCATTTCAGAAATTCTATGAATGGCTATAGCTGGATACAGATGTCTCTAGCAGAACAAAATGGTGAGTGTAGTAAAATAAAAATCAGAAGAACCAGCAAAAGCATGTACTTTGCTTGTGAAAAGTTCAAGTCCAATTAGCCAGGAAACAAAACAGTAGTGCTGGCAAACTGAAAGAACAAAAATATGATTCAAAACTAGGAAACAAAATCGGAATTCTTGAATACAAAACATTTATATGCAAATCAGTAGAAGATAAAGAATATTCTTCTTGAGATAAGTACTCCTTTAAAGGCTGACAAAATCAGATTCTTAAGTGGCTATGTCTGAATATTAGTTGAAACAGCTTAAATGGTGCATGCTCAGGAATAACAAGATTTAGTAATTTATTCCCAAAGTGACCTTTCCCAGACCATAATAAATCATCCATATGTAGTGTCTTTTTCCATGAACCTTCCAGTTAAAGAAGGCAAAAATAGAAGTACTGCAGAGAGTTCGAGGCAGTGACTGACTCCAATAAGAAGACTGAAATTGGAGCATAAAAGCACAAATATAACTTCCTGGCTGAAATTCATCTTTGAAGAAAGTGCATGACCTATGGCTGTACCCCTGAAATCACTCTTGCCTCATGCTCCAGGTTTCTTTTGCTTCTGTGGATAGTAAAGAAAAAAGGAGTTGTCACTCTTACTATTCACATTCAAATATTAAGAAAATCAATTTTAAATAAATGAACAAAAAGATTAGAGGGGATTGCGTTTGTCCCATTGAAACAGAAGCCTAAGGAATTAATTTTAGAATTCATGTTTTGAGACTCAAAATAGTCAGTATTACTCTTATTTGAAAATAAATTGTTTAAATCAAAGTTATTAAAGTGGTAATAGTAATGACTGTTCATGCTTTATATACTTCTTCTGTTTAACGAAAATTTGTCCTTAAGAGCCCTAAATTCTAAGTTTAATGCTGAAATTTTAAAGAAACAATGATTTTGGAAAATCTGAAGTTTTATTACAGCATTTCCTGCAGTTCCTTTGGCTCATGGTGCATTGTTGTTTATGCTTAATGTAAATTTACATTTTTCAAATAAAATCATACTTATAAATACACAATACACACAAAGTTATAAAATTAGGTATAGTTACAGAGGAGAAGAAAAAGAAAACAGAACAATGTAACAATTGTCATACCAATAGAGCGTTTAAAGATAAAACCATACTTCACATTTTTTATAAATGGCAGAATTTTAAATTTCAATTGAATGATACGTAAAATTCTCAAGATGGAAATGGTTTACCCATAAGCCACCCTCTGCCATCATTCTATAATTACAAATTAAACAATGTCACAAAGTAAATGAGGTTGATAATTTGTTATAGTTTTATAGCATTATAAGTATAATGACAATTTGATGTTATATCTTGTATTAAAAATACGTAGATGCATTGAATTCTAAACAAATACTGTTTAAACAAGCTTGCATATAAATTTATCTTTGAAGAGTGGTTTTGCTAAAGGAATAGTAGGAACAAAACACTACTAAAATAATCATAGATCAGTATATGTGCATAAAAATAATGAAACGGCTTGTGAAGAAATATAAATTTGAACTAAAATATAGACATGGATCACCTCTATAAATATATTGTGGATTTTAAACTATCCTGTGAGAAGAATCCAGATCACAAAAGATTGCACAGCACTGTGCAGTCAATAATGGACAATTTATTGACACATATTTCTCTGATTGTATGTGTTATAGGAAAGGAAAAAAATGAGCTATGCTCCATGCCTCTTCCTGGAAGCAAGTTTTTGCCTTGATCAGACATACTGTATGCACTAAACCAAGACAGAAAAATATTTCTCAAAATCCAGTTATGACAACTCAAATACATAAGAAAAGGGGAAAATAAAACCATTCATAGAGAATGGTTAAGAAAACAAAAAGAACAAAGGTGTCAACATGTTAAAAGTAACTCTTAAATAGCTCTGGAAAGAAATATCAGCAGAAATAGAATAAAAGTATCCAGTAACCTACAATTATTTTTTGTTAATATTTTATTTTCCTCAGAAATATATTTCAGAAATCTTTTACATTAAATGAAAAAAGTAGTTCTGCTCGTCTTGAACAATGCATTTCTCAAAGCATTATTCATGAATTATTTAACCTTTCCTTATTTGTTCATCTAGTGAATAATGATTAGGCAATAATTTAAATGAAACAGAGTTCAATAAATTGTTTGGTGCATTATATATTAACATACATCTTAAGAAAAAATACCTAAGTTTAGTTCAAAAAAATAGTGTGAGAGTTGGATATCAAACCAGCAAGATTTTGTTCCTGCTTGAGGAGTATTTTGCAGTGCTAAATTACCTTAATATGTCCGCTTTAATCTGATTCTTTTTTCTCTGGGCAACAAACTAAAGTCTTTCATGCAAATGATCAAGAGAAGACTGTGATAAGAAGTCTGCAGTTAGGAGTTGGAATCCACTAAAGCCTTTACTGACTTGATTTCAGATGGCTGATGAATCAACTGAAATTGCTATGCATCATTTTCTTCACTTGTACCTCAATGGCATGCCACTACAGAGATCTTGGATTTACAGTAATCAAATATTATGATCAGGAAGCATTGACATTGCATAATATATCTCATTTTTTATAGTCCTTTCTGAGATGCCCATCAATGTACAATGTAAATGATGAAAGGAGTAAAAATGAAGTCAAAGGGGAGTGAAATGAATAACCTCAGTTCTCAATAGGGAAATTGTGTTTTTGAAAGTAGAACACAAAACATTTGATACCACGACAATTGCTAAGCAAAACGAAATTTCACTAGGTAATGAGTAGTTGGGATCACTCATTGTGCAATACAATAGGCAATTGATTAAGTAGACCTTTTGGTATTAAGTACCAGGAAGGTATATGTTAAGTGAGTTAGGAAGAAAATGTGAAAAAAGGTGGAGTCAGTACAGTGTACAGGATTATATGCATTTTTAACTGTTGTAAGTCATGTAGCAAAAAATGTCTACTTAGATACAATCATATTAAAGAAATAGTGAACCACACTACATTTACTGAAAGAAATTGATTTGCTTGATATCATCTAAGAAGTAGAGGCTAAGTTAAAGTTCCAGTTGAACCAGCCAGCAGAGATATGTGCATACAGCACTGGTTTCTCTTAATCATAGAAATGCAACTGGCTATTAGAAGTATTATCATTATTTCCTTCATTGAAGCTTGTGATCCTCTGAAATAAAACAGATTTAGCAGTTGGTATTACACCAGGTTTAATTTGCCAATGAAACAACCAAGTTTCAATAGCTTTGTGTTTGTCTCCAAGTTTAGAAATCCCACATATCTACATTTTTCAACATCTCCACTGTTTCCATCATAGATTAATATCCTGTCAATGTTCACGTAGACTTTCTGAGTAACTGGGCCCCTAGAATACGTTATATGGGCTATCTATCCATTCTCCTCACTGCAACCAGAGTTAACTTTTTTAATGCAAATTCGTTTGTGTCACACAGTAAAAAATTCCACTCAAAACCTGTTAATAGCTACCCATTGCTCATAAGATTAACCAGATCTATCTATAAACCTGCCTATATTATACTGTACCTCAATCTGTGTAACTTACACATCTCTATGCTGCAGGCACACTAGGTTTTATTTATTCTTTGAATCTCTTGCTTGCTTTCAAGCCTTTGCATAGGCTTTCTTTTTTTTTTTTGAGACCAAGTCTCACTCTGTCACCCAGGCAGGAATACGGTGGCACGATCTCGGGTCACTGAAACCCCCGCCTCCTGGGTTCAAGCAATTCTCCCGCCTCAGCCTCCCGAGTAGCTGAGACTACGGGTATGCACCACCAAACCCAGCTAATTTTTGTATTTTTAGTAGAGACAGGATTTCACCATGTTGGCAAGGATGGTTTCATTCGATCTCTTGACCTCTTGATCTGCCCTCGTTGGCCTCCCAAAGTGCTGGGATTACAGGCACTGAGCCACTGTGCCCGGCCTGCATAGGCGCTTTCTTAATCTAGAATGCTTTTTCAATTATCCCCACACTCCATTAGCTTACTTCCTACTCTCCCAATTAAAACTCCGTTCAATCTTTACTTTGCTTAGTTTTTAAATTCTGTTCACGGATTCGTATTGCTTTATTCCAATGTGTTCATGCCACAATATATTTATATGTGTTTAATTTTAAGTTTTTAAATGTTTTCTTTTTCATGAAAAATACAGGATACAGAAAAGTGCATGAAACAAAATGAACTGCTCAATGATTTATCATTAAGAGATAAATCATGTACCCACCACACAGGAGGTAAAATTTTGCCTGCATTATCCATGCCCAACTCATGCCTATACTCAATTAATGCACACTCTGAACACCCCTCCAAAGGGAAGCATTGTTATGACTTGTCTATTGAAAACCTAAAGAATTTTACTATCTAAGCGTATATCCCAAACACAAAAAGCATGGATTTGTTTGTATTTTTTTCTTTTGAGCATGATAGAAATGAAATAAAAACCTATTCTTTGTTTTGATGATTGATAACGTAGGTTTTTCAGTTTTATTTTTTTGTACTCATAATTGCCTACATAATTTTTGGTTGTTAAAATTTCAAAATAAAATTTTTAATCAAATTGACAAAAATGAGTTTTTCAATTTATGTACATGTTATAGTCCTCCATTTGTGTAACTCTTATTTAATTGACCTATACATTGTCATAGAGTGTCCAGTATAGAGAACTTGCAAATTTTTAGTTGGATTTATTTTCTAGGTGGCTTTTTAATTCTCTTATAAATTGTATCAGTTTTTAAATGTAATTTTCTATTTAATTGTTGCTAGAATGTAAAATACAATTAATTTTGTTCAGTTCCTTGTGCCTAGGATCCTTCATATAGTAAATTACGATATTATTTTTAATCACTTTTTGTACATTATTTTGGATTTTCTGCATATACAATAATGTTATCTGTATATCATGGTAGTTTTATTTCATGCTTTCAATACATACTTACAGTTTCTATTTTTATTTTCCTAACTTACTACTATGACTAGAGCATTTAATACAATATAACATAGATAAAAATTAAATAAACATTTATATCTTGTTCCTGTCTCAAAGAGAAAACATTCAACATTTCAAAACAATGTATAATGCTTACTGTAGGGATTTTGTGATACCCTTTATGGAAGTAAAATAGTTATTTGTAACTCTCATTTGTTAATTGTAGATGATTCATATGTACATGTACATGTATTACATGCTATTAAATGTTATTGATCCCCTCTATTATCTGTTTTGATCTCCTCTATTATATGTTTATTTTCCAGGTTAATTTTGTGCTCACCTTTCTTATTTCCACTTTTTTCATGTTTTGTCAGTATTATTTTTGTTCTGTTTCTAAAATTTTAATATTATTAGATCATTGATTCTTAACTATCTCAAGTGCTGATTGATTGTAATTTCACAAATTTTTATGTGTGTTAATTTTATCATCATTCATCTGAAAATAGTTTCTTATTTTATTATTATTTCTTCTTTGACAATAAAAATATTTGTACTCTAAATTTTTTGATTTCTAGATAAATCTAATTTTCAACATAGAATATGTACCGAATAATTTTCATCATTTGAAATTTATGGAGACTCAATGGTTAATTTTTATAAAGATTTTATATTCATTTGGAAGGAATGTGTATACTTCTGTGTACTCTATACTAAATATGTTCATTAAATCAAGTTTGGTAAATATGTTGTTCAAATCTTTCATATCATCATTGATTCTTCTATTAGTTACAAATGAGGAATGTTAAAATATCTCTAAAAATTGTGAATTTGTCTACTTTTCATCATGGGTCTATGTACTATATGTTTTGAAGCTATGTTACTGGATATAGATAAATACAGATATTTTTAGTTTCTTTAATATTATTGTTTTCCTCTTTGCCCCTATTTAAGAATTTTGCTTATTTCATCTGCTATTAATGTAGTTACATTTTTTTTGCTTGAATAACGTTTGAATGTTCATGATACAGTATTTTTTCCCACATTTTACTTTCATTTTTCTGAATCCTTATGTTTTACATGAACCTTCTAAAAATAACATGTTGTTAGATTTGTTTTTATTTAATCTGTTAAACTTTGTATCTTAAATGAAATTTAATCCATTTACATTTAATATAGCTACTGTTACATTTGTATTTAAATCTACCATCTTACTAGGTGCTATTTGCACTATCTGTTCTATATTTTTGTCTCTTCTTTCTTGCTTTTTTCCTTGATTCAGCATTAATTGTTATTCTATTTCCCTTTTCTACCTCTGGCAAGTTATACAGTCCTTTACTATACTCTTAATAGTTACCCTAGAGAGTAGAACATATGTTATTCACCAATGTCTAATATTAACTGATATCTATATCTTTTATCCAGGCAATGCAAGCCTCCTTAAACACTTTACATTTACTTTTTTCTTGATATTTATGCCATGCGTGTCATATATTTTAATGCTACTTAAATTTTAGAATGCTCAGACTATTATTATTATCATACCATAAGGACAAGGGCAATACTTAGATATTTAACATTTTCATAACTTTTTATTCTTGCCTATATTTCTGATCTTCCATTTAGTAATGAACTGAATATTCATGTCCCCCACAAAATTCATATGTTAAAGGCCTACCTATCAATGTGACAGCATTTGGGTATTTGGTTGTGGAACCTTTTGGAAGTAATTAGGGTTATAAAAGTTCATGAGGGTAGGGCCCTCATGAGATAATTGCTGTTTTATCAGAAGAGACAACAGAGAGGAACTCTCAATCTCTCTTTCTCTTCTCTCTCTCTTGCTCCAGCTTCCTCTATCCTAGGGAAAGTCATATGAGCACAGATCAAGAAGGAAGCCATCTGTGAGCCATGAAAACAGCCCCTCACCAGAAACAGAATTCACTGGCAGCTTGATCTAGGACTTCTCCTGCAGAACTGTGAAAAATAAATTTCTATTGTTTGACATGCAGTCTGTGGTCTTGTTATGGGAGCCCAGGTTGAATAATACATACCTGGGATGATTTTTTTTCTGGAGAGCATTCTATATTATTTCCTTTTTTTTTCCCCTGAGACAGAGTTTTGCTCTTGTTGCCCAGGCTGGGGTGCAGTGGTGCGATCTCCGTTTACTGCAACCTCTGCCTCCTAGGTTATAAACTTTATAAAAGCCGGATTTATATCTGTTATTTTAGTCACCTTTATATTCCAGCACATAGTGTGTGATAAATATACATTGATTTATCAACAATTCTGGGAAGTCCTCTTGATATGTCCTTCCTTACTCTTTCCTGCTCTGATTTCAACATCTGTCCCCTGTTCCTTTCAGTATTCTGTCCTTAAACACATTATGGTTCCTATTGCACTAAAAGTACAGTGTTCTCAGTCAAGGCAGTCACCTGTGGGTGTACTCAGCTATGCCATCTAGGTAAACAAAGACATGAAATAAATGTGGCCTACCCTTCAGCGGTATTTGAATAGATAGTTTTACAGTAAAGTTAAGCAGTTTAATTACATATTTGAAATATTCCTGTACATAACAAACACAGGTAGAATAGAGCCATGGTTTTCAAGACGGTTCTAAGCAACCTCAGTCTGCA
This sequence comes from Plecturocebus donacophilus, assembly GCA_004027715.1. Classification (NCBI taxonomy): domain Eukaryota; kingdom Metazoa; phylum Chordata; class Mammalia; order Primates; family Pitheciidae; genus Plecturocebus; species Plecturocebus donacophilus. The sequence goes on along the minus strand of PVKP010033698.1, from coordinate 1,162 downwards.
GCAGAGCCATCTCTGTAATGAGCGTGGGGGTTACATATTCCATGTGTTTTATATGTTTTACCTTTCTACTTTGGATTGAATTTTCTATCAAAAATATAGTGAATAAAAGGGTCCAGAAGCTATTTGAAAAAAACTCAAACTCCATTCTTTAAAAAGAAAGTTATAAATGCCACGCATTCAGGCTATGTTCCCTGGTCCCCATTCTCTCTTCATCAGAGATTTTTCAGAAGCTCTGTTTGCACTTTAATTCAGAATTTGCTTGTATATCTGCAAGATTTTAGACATTGGGATGGCATAACTTTTGCTTTTAATCATCTTTATATTTCTCAAGCCTAGCACAGTTAAAAATATATATAAGAACTGAATAAATGAGTAGATGAATACATGAATTACATTATGTATTGTCATCATTTTATGTCTTTGAGAATCACTAGTTAATAGGTGGCAGCACAAACCATGGACAAGTCTCAGGAAAGGCCATTCAAAAATTAAAGTAAACGAAAAGATATAAAACCTTTATCTACAAAAGGCAAGCACTTCTGACATGATCTGTTTCAGCAATGTTAATAAAGCTCAACTGGTATAATTGTCATTCTACATAATCATTTCAGTTAATATATTCACTCTAACCTATTTTGCATCTATTTGTTTATCACTGCATAAACAGAAGTGAAAGATCTACTGTTTGCTACCTACTTAACTTTTGTGAGTGTAGCATAATTATAAGTGAATTGATAAGTAATGAAAACATTAAGTGTTGTGTAAAGATTATGACTCCAGTGCCTAGTAGGGCAATTAAATTTGATGTTTGTTACTCTGTCTCACAGTGAATAATAATATGGTTTCCCCTGTGACTATGTAAATAGCTGATTGATAACAATAGAGAAGTGGTTATGAAGGCCAATTCTACTCATTATTAAATATGTGACTAAGCAACTCATTTCGCAATTAAAGTGATTGGTAGCAAACACTGTAATACGGCACAGATGAGATCAATGTTGGACCCTAATGAGTGTAAGGTTGTAAATGCTTCTTATTTTTTTAAATTTATTGAACTGTAAGAGGAATAAGAAATGAACATCATGGAGCATTAGTATTTGTAAGCTGTGACTTGATTGCCAATCCATTTGTCTGAGACCAAGAAATAAATAATAAAATGAAA
>PVKP010033697.1:0-24823 GCA_004027715.1 Plecturocebus donacophilus | reverse complement strand
CAAACACCGCATGTTCTCACTCATAGGCGGGTGTTGAGCAATCAGAACACATGGACACAGGGAGGGGAGCACTATATGCTGGGGTCTGTTGGGGGGAAATAGGGGAGGGACAGTGGGGGGTGGGGAGTTGGGGGGAGGTAGCATGGGGAGAAATGCCAGATATAGGTGAAGGGGAGGAAGGCAACAAATCACACTGCCACGTGTGTACCTATGCAACAATATTGTATGTTCTTCACATGTACCCCAAAACCTAAAATGCAATAAAAAAATAAAATTAAAAAAAAAAAAATAAAACAGTGGGCAAAGCATATGAACAGACAATTCTCAAAAGAAGACATTTATGCAGCCAACAAACATATTAAACAAAGCTCAACATCACTGATAATTAGAGAAATGCTAATCAAAACCACAGTGAGATACCATCTCATGATAGTCAGAATGGTGATTATTTAAAAGTAAAGAAACAACAGATTCTGGTGAGGCTGTGGAGAAACAGGAATGCTTTTACACTGTTGGTGCGAATGTAAATTAGTTCAACCATTGTGGAAGACAGTGTGAGGATTCCTCAAGACCTAGAACCAGAAATACCATTTGACCCAGCAATCCCATTACTGGTTATATACCCAAAAGAATATAAATCATTCTATTAGAAAGATATATGTATGTGTATGTTCATTGCAGCACTATTCACAATACCAAAGACATAGAATCAACCCAAATGCCCATCGATGGTAGACTAGATAAAGAAAATGTGGTACATATACACCATGAGTTACTACACAGCCATAAAAAGGAATGAGATTGTGTTCTTTGCAGTGACATGGATGGAGTCCGAAGTCATCATCCTCAAAAAAAAAAAAAAAAAAAAAAAGAGGTTCTTAGCTTAATACAGTACCTAGAAATTCATCAAAAAGATTTGTGAAATCAAATAATTCATAAATGAATAACATAATTTTAATTTAATGTTAGTTATATAAGTGATTTCTAAAAACAATGCCTATAACTTGGAAAAAAAAAACTGTGGTGTCTCAATGTAACAGAATTTTATAATAATAAACACAATTATTGAACATGCTATACATTTTTTTTTATAAAAAAGAGGAAAGGATAGGGTTTAGTTGATTTCAAAGTCACTATATTTGTGGAGAAATAGTAAAAACATATTTTTTAAAAAGCTGTTTATGTAAAAACTATTGTCCTTTTAATAGATAAATACTAAATAAAATAAACACTGTCCTTAACAAAAGTCAAACATTAATTAGCTGACTTGTCTATCCTAACATTATTTCTATTTAGTATTTATCTATTAAAAGGACAATAGTTTTTACATAAACAGCTTTTTAAAAAATATGTTTTTACTATTTCTCCACAAATATAGTGACTTTGAAATCAACTAAACCCTATAATTGAGGTTGCAATCTTTGCAATATATATTTGAATTGATAAAAAGGTACAATAATCTAATGTACATATCTGTACAAGATCCACTTTCCAACACAGTAATAATTAAGGAATTAATGGCAAATATCAGTGTAGGCTCACGTTTGGCACTAATCATTTGTTAATTCTCCCTAAATCTATGGGAATATATTTATAACGAATTGAAAGGTACAGTTCAAAAAGAGTTCCAGTATGTCCGCAAACATCCGTAACTAACACAACACAAAGAGGAAGCTATCACGGAATATAATACTCACAAAAAAATCTTGATTTTAAAAGTAAGGAATACAAACATTTTAAGACCGTTATGGCTCATATGATTGCTAATGGAACCAGTACTGTGTTTCTTGGCAAGTCATTTACCAATGTCATTTGTTGCCACCTCTCAAAAATAGGATTCCACAGTTTAATAAATTATGCTTCAAGTGGAAATGTGTAATTTGAAAACACAGCAAGTGTGATCCTGTTCACAGCATCACAAATCTGTGTACCTATAGTTTTTTCTGTTACACAACAATGTGTAATGCTCTAATCTATTGGCTCTGTCTTGCCTCTGTCCTTTCAAATGACTTTCAGCAGTGAAGACTTATAACATCTGTATTATTTCTGTGTTTATAATGAAACACACACTCATTTTAGAGCAGCTCTTATTCTAAATATGATCCTACTAATAACACAATGCTTTGATTATGAATAAGTTTTGTATATATTCCTGGAAGAGCAACATTTTCAGGCTTAGATCAGATTTGTTTTTCATTATCTGGGAAGGTTTCTGGGACGATAATAGACGTATATTGACCCAAGGCTTATGTCTACTCACAGATTGTCTCTTAATTTCTTTTCAGTGAGTCCTATTCCCATGTTCCTTTACCTTGAACATCTTTTAATACAATGCACAGGTACAAAGGTATTTGAAAAAACTCTCCTCAGCACTACATTTGTGTATACCAAATAAACCGTTTTTCAGTTTTTATATTTGAGGATCCTTTAGTGTAACTTATTTCTGCAGATATAATTAGAATGCATTTTGGGAACTACGAATATATAATTTAGAAGGAGTGTCACTTTGAATAATTTTTATCAAACCAGTGATTTATTGGCTGTGTAATAGCATGTGTGGAATTTGTGTGCTGAAGGCTAAATTGCATAAAAATTATGTGAAAGTGGAAGCTTACATTGTTGAAGTATAATAATTAGAAAAATAATTAGAAAGTCGTTTAAATAAAACTATGGGTGTTATTTACATTCCAAAAGTAACCAAAGGATTGTGGTTAGAGTCAGCAAATCAGCTGTCCAAATGTCAACTTTCAAGAAGTAAGGTAAAATTCAATAAAAAGCAAGATTTCTGTTTTATTATTATTTACAGGGAACAATAAAGCAAAAATAAAGATGCAAATAGTGCAAGTTGGCCAAAGATCTTAACTGTCCAGCATTACTTTTTTTCTTAAATTGGGAATAAAAGAAGTATTAGTGAAGAATAGAGATATAGATGGTGCCGTATTGGATCAAAAAACATGATGATTAGGTTAGTAAGTGACTTAATTATAAAGCAAGCATTGTGAATGAGACTTTGAAAGGGCAGATCAGGTTCGGGTGCGGTGGCTCACGCCTGCAATCCCACACTTTGGGAGGCTGAGGTGGGCTGATTATCTGAGATTGGGAGTTCAAGACTGGCCTGACCAACATGGAAAAACCCCATCTCTACTAAAAGTACAAAATTAACTGAGTGTGGTGGCACATGCCTGTAATCCCAGCTACTTTGGGAGGCTGAAGCGAGAGAATGACTTGGGAACCCAGGAGGCAGAGATTGCAATGAGCCAAGATCATGCCATTGCACTCCAGCCTGGGCAACAAGAGCAAAACTCTGCCTCAAAAAAAAAAAGAAAAGAAAAAGAAAGGAAAATGCCCATTAGTACATTACAGAAAGCCATGCAGGAGAAAAGCCAATCAGCATTGACTAAATTCGGTTTTGAGCATATTAAGTTGTGATGGAGTTAAGTAAAAAAAAAAATCAACTGACTTGTAGTTGACTTAGACAATTCACTTAATAAGGATGAGTTAAAAGGATATGTATGTATCAGAGCTAATCTGAGAAAAATTGAAGGTTGGGATTAAAAAATAGTGGCATATATTGGATAACATATCAAGACTCAAATTGAAAAATGGAGTATATTCCTTTGCAGTGGACCTTAAAAAAAAAAGATTGAGCTATGAAGAACTAATTATTAGAAAGCAGGTTATTATTTCCAAAGCTTAGTAATTGCTTTAGTTAAAAGCTACCACATTCTTGTTAGTAAAATAATTTTAAGCCTCTGGAACCCTTACTTGATGTTACTCAAAGTGTGGAATATAGAAAACAGGCCAATTCTCTGGATTTGAAATTTCTTAGTGCTCGGCCATGAATCTGCATTTCAGCAAATCGCCTTGTTATTGTGACATGTCTTAAAGTTTAAAGAACTGCTGTGTGCCTCCTAAATTTAATGTATTCAGTCTTCAGTATAAGTGACCATTCATCAAAGAGGTTTGAGCAAAGGCATGACACAGTAAGACCTATGGCTGCCATGATAAAAATAGTGTCTTGGAGCAAGGGTGGAAACAAAGAGATCAATTTGGAAGCTACTGCAGTAATCAATGTGGGAAATGATAGTAGACTGGACAAAAAAAAGGCAGCAGCAGTGATACTGTCATTCTCTGCTTAAAGTCAAGCTGGTCATCTAATTCAGTTTACCAAGGGTACATCTAATTCAATGCATCCAAAGGTACCAGTCAATGATCTTTGGATTACATGTTACAAATTAGTAAAAATAACAATAAAAAGGTAACTAATTGCCTCATGCAACTGAAATGTCAAGAGTAAATTTTTTTTAGAAATAAAACCATGCTGTAGTTTCTCAGCTTATCTCTTGCTTATTTCATATTGATTTATAGCTATCTGTTTTTGTTGACACATCTCTTTCCCATTTAATAAGGGCTTTCTCAGTTTGGTAGTGGGAGTTGGAAGATGCCATACCTGCAGATAGCATCAGTTTTATATTTTTCTAGCTTTCAACCCCAACGTAAAAAAGAAAATCTTCTTTCCCTGTGTTCCTGTATGAAATTTGAGAACAGCATTTTGGTTGTCTTGGGCACTTTTCTTTAGGAGAATCATTGAGGCCAAGGAACTAGGGTATTATAAATTGTCAGGCCTGGGTGGGTGTTAGTTTGTTTTCACACCGTGGATAAAGACATAGCTGAGACTGGGAAGAAAAAGAAGTTTAATTGGACTTACAGTTTCACATAGCTGGGGAGGCCTCAGAATCATGGCAGGAAGTGAAAGGCAATTCTTAAATGGTGGCGACAAGAGAAAACAAGGAAGATGCAAAAGCAGAAACCCCTGATAAAATCGTTAGATCTCATGAGACTTATTCACTACCATGAGAACAGTATGGGGGAAACTGCTCCTATCATTTAAATTATGTCTTACGGGGTCTCTCCCACAAAGTGGAAATTATGGGAGTAAAATTCAAGATGAGATTTGGGTGAGGAAACAGAGCTAAACCATATCATTCTGTCTCTTACCCCGCCAAATCTTACATCCTCACCTTTGAAAACCAGTTGACCCTTCCCAACATTCCCCCAAAGTCTTAATTCATTTCAGCATTAACCCAAAAGTCCACAATTCAAAGTCTCATCTGAAACAAGGCAACTCACTTCCACCTATGAGCCTGTAAAATCAAAAGCGAGCTAGTTATTTCCTAGATGCAATGGGGGTACAGATATTGGGTAAATACAGCCATTCCAAATGGGAGAAATTGGCCAAAATGGAGGGGTTACAGGGCCCATGAAGTCTGAAATCCAGTGGGGAAGTTAAATTTCAAAACTCCAAAATGATCTCCTTTGACTCCAGATCTCATATCCAGGTCACACTGATGCAAAAAGTGGGTTCCCATGATCACAGGAAGCTCCACCCCTGTGGCTTTGCAGGGTACGGACTCCCTCCCGGATGCTTTCCTGGGCTGGTGTTGTCTGTGGCTTTTCCGGGTGCACAGTGCAAATTGTCAGTGGATCTACCATTCTGAGGTCTGGAGTGGTCCTCTTCTCCCAGCTCCACTAGGTGGTGCCCCAGTTGGGACTCTGTGTGGGGGAACTGACCCCACATTTCCCTTCCACATTTCCCTAGCAGAGGATCTCCATGAGGGCCTCACTCCTGCAACAAACTTTTTTTCTTGGCATGCTGGAATTTCCATGCATCTGACATCTAGGCAGAGATTCCCAAACCTCAATTCTTGACTTCTGTTCACCTGCAGGCTCAATACCACATGGAAGCTGCCAAGGCTTGGATCTTCCATGCTCTGAAGCCACAGCCTGAGCTGCATGTTGACCCCTTTGAGCCATGGCTGGAGGAGGTGGGACACAGGGTACCAAGTCCCAAGGCTACACACAGCATAGGGACCCTGGGCCCCACCCAGGAAATCACTTTTTTCTCCTGGGTCTTTGGGTCTGTGATGGGAGGAGCTACTGTGAAGTTCTCTGACATGGCCTGGAGACATTTTCCCCGTGGTCTTGGGGATTAACATTAGGCTTCTTGCTACTTATGCAGCTTCTTCAGCTGGCTTGAATTTTTCCCCAGAAAATGTTTTGTTGTTGTTGTTTGTTTTCCTATCACATAGGCTGCAAATTTTCCAAACATTTATGCTCTGCTTTCCTAATAAAAATGCATTTAGCAGCAACCAAGTCACCTCTTGAATGCTTTGCTCCCTGGAAATTTCTTCCTAAATCATCTTTCTCAAGTTCGAAGTTTCACAAACCTCTAGGGCAGGGGATAAATGTCGCCAGTCTCTTTGCTTAAACATAACAAGAGTTACCTTTGCTCCAGTTCCCAACAAGTTTCTTATCTCCATCAGAGACCACCTCAGCCTGAATTTTATTGTCAATTTTGCTATCAGCATTTTGGACAAAGCCATTCATCAAGTTTCTAGGAAGTTCCAAACTTTTTCACATTTTCCTGTCTTCTTCTGAGCTCTTCAAACTGTTCCAATATCTGCCTATTACCCAGTTCCAAAGTTACTTCTACATTTTTGGGTATCTTTTCAGCAACATCACACTCTACTGGTATGAATTTACTGCATCAGTTTGTTTTCATGCTGTTGATAAAGACATACCTGAGACTGGGAAGAGAAAAGCAGTTTAATTGGATTTACAGCTCCACATGGCTGGGGAGACCTCAGGATCATGGCAGGAGGTAAAAGGCACTTCCTACTTGGTGGCAGCAAGAAAAAAATGAGGAAGATACAAAAGCAGAAACCCCTGATAAAACCATCAGATCTTGTGAGACTTATTCACTACCATGAGAACAGTATGGGCAAAGCCACCCCCATGATTCAAATTATCTCCCACCAAGTTCCTCTCACAACATATGGGAATTATGAGAGTACAATTCAAAATGAGATTTGGATGGGAACACAGGGCCAAACTATATCAGTGGAACAGGTAGTCATGCTTATGACCAGGAGATTGGGTTCTATTTTGTAAATATCATTAGAACCACAGAGTGGATAAGAGGTAGCTCCCCAAAAGAATGAGGTTGAATTTATCAGTAAGAAAGTGGAAGTCATTCTAGACTAAAAAATACAATGAGATGTTCACTATACTTTGTTTAAGACTGGGAATTATACTTGTATATTAGTAAAATTATCCTTCAGCTTCCTTTATAGATGATATTTTTCACTTAGAAAATTGTCATACCTCTAATAAAAATTGATTATTATTTTTAGTGGCAGAAATAATTCACAATGACTGCAAGACTATATGCAAAAATAATGCTGTTAATTAAGAGAATTGTAACAATTACTGTGGCCTGGAAAATAATCACTGAACATCATCTGGGTGTTTAATTAACACTTATAGTGTGTTGCTTTTTATTCCATGATAATTAATCCATTAGCAATTCTATTGGTGCAAATAAAGAAACTAATTACTTTAAATTTTCATGCCTACAAAGAAATAAAATGCATTGTGATTATTATTAGATTTGCCTTTTGTTACACTAATACAAGTAATATGTCATCTAATTTTCTTTTAATTAAAAAAGAAAAATGAAATGTGATTATTGAAAATGAAAAATGGACAATCTGTTTACAAATCTCTTTATAATAAAAGAACAAGGATCTTTGAGAGAAAACATGTCAATCACAACTGTTCTTCAGATTATATATGCAAATATTAAGAATACATTAACTGTAACATAAATTATGTTTTCCACATCAATTCAATGACTCAAATATTTATGGAAAGCCAGTTACTGATTTTAAACAGGATAGGAGAAAATACTGGATCTACAGTAAAAAGATTTTGATTCTTGTTTCAGGTCTGCTGCTATGATAGGCATGATTTCTAAAATAGCCTCCTAAAGATGTTTTACTCTAATCTCTAAAACATGTGGATATGATGAGACATCACTCCTGTAATTATGTATGTTATATGACACAGTTGACCTTGAGTTAGGGAGAATATCCATGATTGTTCAGGTGGTCCAATGAAATGGTGGACATGAGCCCTTGAGCACAGATAGCTTTCTCTGGCAGAAGAGGAGGTTAGGAAGACTCAAAGCATAAAGGACTTGATGTGTCACTGTTGCTTGAAGATGGAGACCACATTAGAAGAAATGTGTGCGGCTTCTAGATAACCAACCCCAGTTGGTAGCCAGCAAAGAAACAAGTACCTCAATTCTACAGACTTTGAAAATATTTATTTTTCTCCTGAGGCTTCAGAGAAAAGCCCAGACCTGTTGAAGTATCAATTTCAGTCTTGTAAGACCCTAAGAAGATAACTCAGTTGATCCTACCTGGACTTCTGACCTACAGAGATGGTGAGAAAATAAATAGGAATAGGTACTGCTGTTAAGTTTCTAGTTTGTTATAACTGCAATAGGAAACTAATACAGCTGCTAAGAGGTGAAGTGAGTTAAGTTCTGTGGACCTTCTTTACCACGTCTGCTAAGTGAAATAGCTGGACTATATTAGTATCAGCTAATCTGAGATTCCATATAGCTGTTTTGGAAGATGCTAACTTGATGGCTCATACCTGAAAATTTATAGGTTTCAAAAGGCCAACTATATTTAACATAGGCTCTGAGTATTCCTGCATTTAAATAAAAAAAAAAACTATTTTAAACTATAAGTGTTTCAATATTTTTACTACACATATAAATCCTATGCATTCAATATTAAGAAATTCTCAACTAGAAAACTATATTTTCTCTTTCTAAAATTATTTCTTATAATTCATTAACAAAATGAATATTTCATAGGAATATATACATAATAACTATGTCTTTTGGTTTCCTGAGAAAATTAAGCCTCATTTTCAGATAGTCTGGGTTCTTGTCACCAAATATTAGTTTATATAATTTTTAGTTCTAAAGACATATTGACCAATGGTGACACTTTGTGGATACTCAACAGCTAACTGATTCTAATACACTCTGATGAAAGACAGCTTTTTCTTAGATGGTGTGATTCAAATATACACATTTGCAACCATATTGCACTGCTTATGCAGTCACTTAAAGATAAGAATACATTCTGAGAAATAAATCCTTGGGTGATTTCATCATTGTCTTACATCATAGAATGTACAGACCTAGATGGTATAGCCTACCACGTACTTAGGCTGTATGGTACAGCCTGTTGTTCTTAGGTAACAAACCTGTACTGCATGTTAATGTACTGAATCCTGTAGGCAATCATAACAACAATGGCAAGTATTTGTGTATCTAAATGTATCTAAACCTAGAAAAGGTACAGTAAGAATATGATATAAATGGGCTATGACTTTATAGGGCACTTACTCTGAATGGAGATTGTAAGAAATTGCTCCAGGTGAATCAGTGAGCAAGCCGGTAGTGAATGTGAAGGCCTACAATATTATAGTATTCTACTGTAGACAATAAATACTGTACACTTTGGCTACACTAAATTTATTTTTAAAATTTTTCTTAAAAAATAAATTAGCCTTAGTTTACTATAACTCTTTTACTTTATACATTTTTAATTTTTTTTAACTTTTTGACTCTCTGATAATAACATGTAGCTTAAAACCCATGGATGCCTGAGGATGCAATTTTTTCAATTTTTGCAATCAGACCTTGGTGATGACCTTCAGCAGTAGGATATAAATAACTTTCACATGCTTAGCATTCCAGTAATGGAACACTAGGAAAAAATGGGTCAATACACAAATGCATTGTACAACTGTACAAAAATAATTTCTATTATTTCCTTATTCTATATGCTTTCTTCTATTTTAAAAATATTACTATTAATATTTTCTCACTCTAAAATTTTGTTTTAGAAACTGAAACACCAACACACACATTAGCCTAGGCCTACACAGGGTTATGATCATCATTATCACTGTCTTTCACTTTCATACCTTGTCCCGCTGGAAGGTCTTCAGGAACAATAACACACATAGAACTGTCATCTCTTATGATAACAGTGCCTTCTTCTGGATACCACCTGAAGGGCAGGCCTGAGGCCATTTTACAGTTAACTTTTATGCTCTGTAAGTAGAAGGAGTAGACTCTAAAATAACAATAAAATGTTTAGTATAGTAAATACATAAACCACTAACATAGCCATTTATTATCATTTTAAGTATTATTTACTGTACATAATTGTATGTGCTATCGTTTTATGTGACTGGTAGCACAGTGGATTTTTTTAAAGCAGCATCACCACAACCACATGAGTAATGTATTGTGCTAGAAAGTTACACCACCAAACATAATACTAAACCCAGCTCTGCCACTAACCCACTGAGTGACTTTCACTAAGCCAGATGACCTCTTTAGGTCACTAGGCAATAGGAATTTTTCACCTCCATTATAATCTTATGGGGCTACCATCTTATGTGTGGTCTGTCCTTGACTGAAACATCAATGAAAATGAGAAAGAAATACAGTGATGTATGAGGCATAAGACTGTATTTCTTTCTCATTTTAATTTATCTGAAGCGCTTCAAGAAGATAGAGTTCCCAGCAAAATCACTTTACTGCTTTCTTCTGATCTTTGTAAATCTGCTTTCTTCTTGTCATTCAGATCTCAATGCAAATACTACTTTTCTTAAAGAAACTTATTTCTGACCATCCATTGAAAGCAAAACACTCACACTCTTTAGCAACATATTTTAATTCTTTGCGCAATTTATCACTATCTTAATATATTTTGCTTGTTTGCTTATTGTCTATTTCTCTTCATTATTATGTAAGTTTCATGAGAGATGACCTCTTGTCTGCCTTGATAACCACTTCTGAGTAATCTAGTCATAAGGTCATTTTCTTTTGCAAACTTAGCATTTAAACCTGTAATTTTCTTGTGCTTTACAGGATGTTTGCAATTCTAATTTGGAAACTATAAATGTCTAAATATTTATATGAGTATTTACTTTTTAATTGTAGGGTTAGATGAAGATAACAAAATTTAAAACTGCAGACTCCTTTACAGTTTTTTCAAAAACTCAAGTTCTATAGATTTTCTTCAACTGAATCTATTCTGACATTTTAATCAGACAACTGCCAGTACATATTACAAAACTCTACAATGATTTTTCAAAAACACTTTCTAAAAAGTTGCCATGACAACCCCCAGATAATATTTTGACATTGTCTCAGAATTTTAGTTTTCAGCTTCAGAAACTCTAACATATGGGTTAAATGTTGATAATTCATTTATATTAAATAGTAGTTTATTTTTTCTTTAAAATTAATTGTGAAATCTATTAAATTATTTCATTAACATACTTACCCTACTCTTCTGAAACAGCTTGGTGGGCAGCACCAAACTTAGAATACTAAACCCAGCTCTTCCACTAACTCACTGTTTGACTTTCACCAAACCAATTCACCTCTCTGGGTCTCAGTTCTTCATTTATAGAATGAGGAGATTGGCTACAGAACCTTTACATTTCTTTCCATATCTAAATTTCTAGAAATACAAATTATTAATATCTAAAATAACATGCTTGAATGTAATGAAGATATTCATTTCTCTCATCTAGCATTCCACAACTGGAAACCAGGACTTTTCTTTTATATTTTTTCTTTTTTAAAAATATTATGGATATATAATAGTTTTACATATGTATCAGGTATATGTGATATGCAAACATTGTGTAATGATCAAATCAGTGTAATTTGGATTTTCATCACCTCAAGAATTTACCATTTCTTTGTGTTAAAAACATTTCAATTCCACTCTTGTGGTTATTTTGAAATACACAGTAAATTTTTCTTTACTATAGTTGCCCGATTTGTGCTACTGAACACTAGATCTTATTCCATCTAGCTTTATTCTGTAATTTTTTTTAACTACTGGGATCTATAAACATAGCAGGGTATCTTAAATAATGTTTTCTGACACATGTACAATAACTATAAATGAGAAAATACTTTGCAAGAGCGTTGTGTTTCCAGTTTAAAATATTTAGCCTTGATTGCTTTTATACCACATAGAGATACGGTTATATTATTCATTGCTGATTTTAAGATCAAAACCGGTAACTTCAATCAAAACTAATTTCTCCTACCATATTCCTATGGTACATTGTTCCTCTATTATTGTGTTCATTAGATGTATGTGTATTTATATCTGACTCCTATACTACTTTAGAACTCTTGGAGGATTAGAATTGCCTCTTACTCATCTTTGGAGAACTCTTAACTCCTACAGTGGTCCACTAGGCCTAGTAAAATCTCAATAAATGTATTAAATTAAATTGAATCAAAATGTATTAATTAAGGCCATACATTTTTTAAAACAGGAGCTCATTTTTTTTTTTTACTTGCATTGGGGACCTTATTGATCAAACCATCATCAAAAACAAGATTGAGTAGTAATGCTCACCTTTCAAATCATGTTCAAATGTAACTAAATTTCCTTCATTTATATTTTCTTTAACTTTATATCTTGAAGCTATGCTTACTTTTCAAAGATTTATAATATTCATTTGATGTGTTTGACTACCATGATGTAGATAAATCAACTGTGTTACTAGTTTTCTTAACATGTATGATTTGAACACAGTAAAGAATTATGGTAAATATTGATATTTTGTCACTTCTAAAAGATATATTTGATTCATTAGATATCTGATAATTTTCTAGTATTAGTAGACTTCAGAATTGTACTTGTAGAATCAGAATTGCACTTATCTTTTCAAAGACTTAGGGTCAGAAATAGAGTTATTTGAGATGAGAAATCATCATGTGGGTGTAATATTTTGAGAGCAGAAACACAATGAGGAGAACCAGCCTTGAATTTTTATTTTGGTTTAAGTTGATATTTTTATGAACATTGGTTATGGATGGCACAATCAGTACATAGCATAATTTGATCAAACTTATAATTGTCATATTCTTCCTTTTTGCTTCATCAAGTTTATCAGTTTTGCTCTATAAAAAAAGTTGTGTATTTAATTAGAAACTTACCTTATTCTTAGAAAACATTTTGAGTAATCTGTCAGAATGAGCATACGTGGGTATTGGAATTACTATGCAGTGTGGCAAATTAATTTATAAGGTTATATTTTCAGATCGATACATGAATTTATCCATTAATATGCCCCAAGGAAACTCATTGTATGTCATAGATGAATTAGAGATCCAGAAATCTAACCTAGAATTAAAAGATTAGCAAATAATAGTATAAACAATACAAAATACACAGGGTAAGTATTTGGTCTTCATATGCTTAAAAAAGGTAATTGACATTTTTTACTTTGTGAGATTTATTCAAATCCAGTAGGTTAGAGTTTGTTGTAAAATTCTCATAAAATTATCGATCATTTCATATGAAATGGTGCTATAAAGTAAGATTTTTTTTATATAGAAAAGAATACAGGACCATTGAGACAAAAAAAAGTTAACTATCACTGATTTTTAAAATGTCACTTCAAGCTACTTAGTAAAAAAGAAAGTAAACACTCTGTTAAATAGGTGCCCAAGTTATGATAAAAAGGAGATCTTTTTAATAATATTAACATCATGCATTATCAAGCATTACATTGAATTTCAAAACATGTTCCCATATATTATCTCATTATCATTTGTTCTTCAGTGGGTTGTCAGGTAGGATTAACACTTCCACTTTACACAAGAAGAAAAAGCTCACAAAGGTTAAGTTACTCATCTAAGATTTCATAACCAGTTAATGTGAGATATCTAATGAAGCAATGTATAAAACTTTTTAAAAAGTATAAATTCCATTATATAAGCTAGACTAATGTGCTATAGATAAACAAATGAACTAACTGCCACTAAGGATGATAACAAAAAGATTAGGGTAAATCTGCAAAATAAGCTTATCTCATTTTGTTTGTTCTTATATAGCAGAGAATTATATGCTAGAAAATGGAGCCATTGACTGTACACCTGTGTGATTAAAAAAACCACCAAAAAAAGAGGTACACACACACACACACACACACACACACAACCTTCTGACCTATTTTGCTCCGAAAATAAATATACTGAATGACATATGCTTTTAAAAATATTATAAATTCATTCACTAGCTGGTAGGAAAGTGAGAATATTAAAATTCTAAAACTTTATTAAAAGCAGAAAAATGTTATTCTGCTCTTCAGATAGTTTCCATACCAGATGAACTTGTGCTTCGGTTTTCACCAGCTCACAGGGAAAGTGGTACAGGAAAAACATCCCAAAGACCACTCACAATTCAGAGTCTAATAGAATAAGCCTGCCCTCACCAGGTAAAGTTGGAGCTCTTAAGTGCTTTACCCTTAGTATTGAGTGTGAACAAGAAGTAAACATATACGTTCAGGGGATTAAAAGGAGAACTTGCTGGTTTTGAACAATCATGCTAAGTAAAAGGAAAAAAAACTTCATTTCCCGTGATAATTTACAGCAACAATGTTGCTCGCATATGGCTTTGCAGCCTAAATTTTGTACTACCTGAGTGGTCCAAAGAACCTCATATTTAGAGTTTAATTAAAGTTGTTTCTAACTGGTAATGTTCCAAGATGCCTGGAAGAATCCATCCCAAATCAGTTTTTGAAAGATAAGAGGTTAAGAGACATGGAGATTAGTATACAAATCTCAGAGTTTTAGAAAGAGAGGAAAGGGAGAATGAGGCAAAGGCAATATGTAAGGAAATAATTACTGATATATTTCCCAAACTGATAAAAGACAATCTTCTGCAGATTCAGAGATTCTAATGAGTCCCGGGCATGGTAATTAAAGAAAATATACAATGCATCTGCAGAATTCAGTCTATAGAAAAAATGCAAATTGTTTGAAAAAGCAAAGTACATAGATGGAGAGACTTAAAAAGACTTAATACACTAACCAATTATAATGTATGAATGTTATTTGATGCTGATTCAAACAAACAGTTTAATATGTTTGAATGTTTGTCCCTTCCAAATCTTATGTTGAAATGTGACCTCTAGTTTTGGAAGTGGGGCCTAGTGGAAGGTATTGCATCCTGGAGGCTGATCCCTTATGAATGGCTTAGCACTATCCCCTTGATGATGAGTGAGTTCTTCCTCAATGAGTTCATATGAGAACCGGTTATTTTTAAAAATGTTTCACCTTGCCCCATGTCTCTCACTTCTGCTTTTTCCATGTGACACCACTTGCTATTCCTTTGTCTTCCACTATGATTGTAAGCTTCCTGAGGCCCCCACCAGAAGCAGATGCTAGAGCCATGCTTGTGCAGCCTGCAGAACAGTGAGGCAATTAAAATTCTTTTCTTTATAAATTATCCAGTCTCAGGTATTTCTTTATAGCAATGCAAGAATGGACTAGCACATAGTTTAAAAGAGAAAAATGCACATTTCAAAGACTATCTGAATAACTGTTACTGTTATTGTATATTTAATCATATTAATAAGTTATTATTAAAATTTGGGGGTATGAAAATGCTAACATGGTTATGTTTTTATAAAAGTGCTTGTATCTTTTAGAGATACTTCTTAATTTTTTCTCAGAAAAATCAATATCTGGGATTTGCTTCAAAATAATCTGAGGATTCAGAAGTAGAGATGGTTATAATTCTAGATAAAACAAGAGTAACTGTGAGTAGATACATATTGAAGTTGGATGAGATATATATATGGGGATTAATCAAACTATAATTTCTCCGAATCATGTAAAATACATATTTTTTGTGAGGAAGGTGGGTATTCTGCAGTTTTACTCTGCTGTCTAATTTTATATTTCTTTTAACAATTTTATTTATATTTTGGTAAAGTAGAAATCATACTCCAAATTTCAGCATCGCATAATATGCCCAGATAAGAAACTTGCAGAGGTATCCTCTAAATCTAAAATAAAATTTGAAATTATAAAAAGCAGAAATTTCAAAGAACTTAGTGACAAAAATGTTATTTTCTGACAATGACATAATTACTGAGAAATAACAAAGAATAATTCAGAAAAAAAATTGTTAACATTTTTATGTAACTCATGAGTTGAAGAAGTAATCTAAAATAATTTTAAATAAAAATATCAACTTTCAAAACTAATTGGGTGAAATTAAAACAGTATTTGAAATAAAATCTATAGATTTTATGTATAATCAAAAAGAAAATATAATAGACTTATGCTAAGAATCCAATGAAAACCATTAAAGGTAAGCCAAAATCAAAATCTAAAGAAATAGAGGGAATAAAATGAAAAAAAATTGACAACAGAAATTAATGAATTAGAGGATAAAAAAATGGGGTAGATAAGACAAAATAGTCACAAGTTTATTTAAAAAACAAACTAATAAAATTGACAAATCATTGATCAACAAGAAAGGACAGACAGCAAAAATAATAATATGAAAGGGAAAGGCTACAAGTTTGCAGATACAGAGAAGATTAAAAATATTAAAGTATGAACAATTTTATGTTTTAAAGTATTATATATAATGCATCAATTTGTAGAAAAATATATCATACTAGAACAGACTGAAAAAGAAATAGTAAGGTAAGGTAATGATAACAAAAACAGTGAAGTAGGAAGTTACACAAATTTTCTCCTCCATAAAATTAATGAGAACACTAGTTAAAAATTGACAAAATTAATTTTTTAAAATCTGAAAACTATTCAATGACTTGAAGCAATTCTGGGGAGCATTTATTCCAGAAAAAAACGTCTGAATCTCAGTAAGAACAGCAAGACTTGTGGCATTTAACTTGCATTATTACCATTATACTCCATCAGCTCTTCAAGGGCCTTGAAAATCAACAACCTGCCATTATAATAAAAAACAGTAGCCTAACAGCTATAAAATGAGACAGAGAGGGAATGAAGCACTCTCACAAACACATTTCAAGAGATATATTATTATTTGATCCATCTGATAGTTTCCTAGAAGACTGTACTCAAAAAGGCTCTTGTATTTTACATGATTCAGAGCTCACCCATTACAAGCACTTTTTCCCTGACATCTTTCTCAGGAACAGTCAGAGGCAATTGTTAAACATCATGGTTGCCTAAGGCAGTAGCTAAGAGTTGGGGCAAACAATAATCTAATCAAAAAGCTTTAAAAAAGCAGATAACACATGAACCGCTTATAGTGAGTTTTTGGTTTTCTTTGTTGTTGTTTTTTTTTTGAGACAGGGTTTTACTCTCATCACCCAGGCTAGAGTGTAATGGCATGATCTTGGCTCACTACAACCTCTGCTTCTTGGGTTTAAGCAATCGTCTTGCTTCAGTCTCCTGAACAGCTGGGACTACAAGTGTGTGCCACCATGCCAGGCTAATTTTTGTATATTTAGTAGAGATGGGGTTTTATCATGTTGTCCAGGTCAGTTTCAAACTCCTGACCTCAAGTAATCCATTCACCTTGTCTTCCCAAAGTTCTGGGATTACAGGTATGGGCCACTGTGACTGGCTATAGTGAGGTTTTAAAACCTCTGATATACTCCAGGGGTCTGGGAGTCCATACCCATATTTACAGCTGTGCACATGACCTGGATTGTGTACAGACTAAAGATAAATCTGGAAAGCCCCTAAGCTATTACCTTTGGCTTACATTGAGACTGCACAAGCAGGGAGTGAAGGCTAAGTCAGACATGTAAACATACTTGCTGAGAACACATATACGGAGCCACATTACAAAGACTGGAAGACAAATTGATTCTAGGAATTTAGTGTATCTCTGTCCAATCATTAAATGACTATTAAGCTAATTGAATAAGACTTCAATGCCCACAGATAACAAAGAATACAGGTTTTATAAAATTAGTTTTAAAGAGTAACTAAGTGAAAAGTAATAAGAAAAATGACCAAAAAACTGTAACAACAAAACCTGGGCAAAGTGGCAATCTGATTTCCATAACTGCCATATTTTTGTTTTACTATGAAAATGCTTTGATAGAGGTGAACATACAGCAAGAAGAACCAAGTTCATGCATAGTAAGACATGGCTCTCAGAACACATTGTGAGTGAATAAAGAATTCATACTGCTTCTGCCCTTTACCCAGCAACAGAAGGCTCTAGGATACCTCCTCCTTAGTTAATTTCTCAAACTCTCCCTCTTCTATTGGTACTCAGACACTAGGTTGTTGATGTTGCTTCCAGCCTCTATGACTCTATCTTATCCATGCCCTCACTCACATATGGGTTCAGGAAGGCCTCTCACCTAAACATGGCTGTGAACTGCTCTGAAATGTGCCTGAACAACTCCTGGATAGTAATGTTATTGCCAATGAAGTTGGTGCATATTTTTAGCCTTGGGGTTAAGATGTCACAGACAGCTATTTTCACACTGTGGGGGATCCAATCAGCAAAGTAGCTGCTGTACTTGTTTTGGACGTTAAGCATTTGCTCATCCACTTCTTCATGGCCATGCAGTCCCTGAAAATGGCAGCCACTGATGGGTGAGGGTTGCAGGCAGCCATCATGTTCTTGGTGCCAAACATCTGCTTGGTGAGCTCAGCCATTGTCAAGGCTCAATACTGCTGGCTGCCCCAGCTGGTAAGTGAGGCAAAGCCAGGCAAGAAGAAGTATAGGTGGGAAAATGGGACTATGTTCATGGCTAGTTTCTGCAGTCAGCATTTAGCTGGTCATAGAAGTGCAGGCAGGTGTTGATACTACTCACAGTGGCAGACACTGGGTGGTTAAGATCACTGTAGTGGGGCATGGGCAGCTTTAGAGTTTTGAAGCAAGTTTCGTAGATAGCTGAATTATAAAGGCATAATGTCTCATCTGTGCTTTCTATGAACTGGTAGACTGGGAGAGTGACACTACAGGGTTCCACAACCATGTCTAACACCTTGGATGAGGGCAGTGCATTGAATGTGTTTACAATCCTATATAGGTACTCCTCCTGGATCTTGCTGATGAGAAGGGTGCTCATCTCAGTCCTAGTTCCTCGACTTAGGGAGTGGATCAGCTGAAAGCCCTGCAGGCAGTCACAGCTCTCAGCCTCCTTCATCACAACATTCATCACCAACTCCACCAGCTGTTTAAAGTGTCCCATTTTCAAAGAAAAATTATGATACGTGCACAGAAACAATGTGTTATGGCATATACACAGAGAAATTTAAGGTCAATAGAAACTGTCTCTAGGCAAGCCCATAGGTCTGACTAACTAGAAAAGACTTCACTGCACTATTTTTAAAATATTCAAAAAGAAAAAAGAAAAATCTAAAAGCTAATGGAATCTTTGAGAACAATATCTTAACAAATAGAGAAAGTCAATAATAATAAATTAGATACAAAAATATATTCAAATAGAAATTCTAGAGCTTATACTTATAATAACTTAAAAATTATTAGAGAGGCTAAACAACATATTTAAGAAACTAGAAGAAATAATAATAACAAGTGAATTTGAAGATAGATCGATTCATATTATGCACTTGAGTAATAAAAAGGAAAAACAATGAAGAAAAATTAACACATCACAGACCTAAGATACATATTCAAAATACTAGAGAAAAAACACAGTCAATACACAATTATATATCCAGAAAACTACCTTTGAAAAGAAAAAGAACTGATGACATTTTCCAAATAAACAAAAACCGAGAATGCCTTCACTAGAAAATCCACCCTCCAGAAAATACTAAAGGGATTTCATTAGATTTAAATGAAAGAACACTAGGCAGTAACTAAAATCCACAGAAAGAAAAGACCCCAGTAAGAGCGATTCTGGAGATAAATATAAAAGGCAGTTTAAATGTATTTTTATTTGTAACATTTTCTACTCCTAATTTAAAAGACAACTGCATAAGGTACTAATTACGAATTTGTTCTGAGGTATAGACAATGTATAAGAAGTTAATTTTTATGTTAATAGCAGTACAAAGGAGGGGAAGGAGAATGATATTTTCTATGATCTGAATGTTTACCCCCAAATTCATATGTTAAAATTGTGACTCCCAAGGTGATGGTATTAGGAGGCATTAGAAGAAAAAGCCTTTAGAAGGTGGTTAGGTTATGAAGGCAGAGCATTCATGAATGGGATCAGTATCTGTATAAAGAAGGCCCAAGAGAGCTAGTTTGCCTATTCTACCATGCGAGGAGAGTGTGAAAAGGCACCACCTATGAATGTGAAAATTGGCCCTCAACAGACACTATATTTGCTGGCACCTTGATATTGAATTTTTGAGCTTCTACAATTGTGATTAATAAATTTCTGTTGTTTATAAGCCACCTAGTTTATGATATTATGTTATAGCAGCCTGAATGCACTAAACAGAAAATTGGTATTGAAAGTAGGGTGCTAATATAACAAACATCTAGAAATGTAGAAATGGCTATGGAACTGGATAAGGAGTAGAAGCTGGAAGAGTATGTGGTGCATGCTAGAAAAATCTTATATAGCTGTGAATAGATCATTAAGGGATATTCCAGTAAAATTCTAGAAAGAAACTAAAAGAGCTAGAGCAAAAATCTCAAACTTCTTATGAGAATATTTAAATAGTCACAAACAGTGTTCATAGAAATATGAATACTAAAGGCTATTCTGATAAGGTTTTAGACAGAAATGATGAACACATTGTTTACAATTGGAGAAAAGTATATCTTTCTTATAAAGAAGCAAAGAACATGACTGAATTGTGCTTCTATCCAGGTTTTTTGTGGAAGGTAGAAACTTCGAGTGATGAAATTCGATATTTGGCTGAGGAAATTCCTAAACAAAGTGTTGAGGGTGTGGCTTTATTTTCTCAATTGCCACTAGAAAATTTAAGAAGAGAAAAATAATTTAATGATGAATTTGTTAATCAAAAGGGAAGCAGAATGTGTAGAATTGGAAGATTCTCAACCTGTGTATATTGTAAAAAAATAAAATAAGAAAGCATGTTAAGAAAAAAACATCAAAGTTGTGGTCAAATGGTTGATAAGGAGATTAGTCACCCATCTAAACAGAATCTAAGCCTTATTTTCAAAGACAAAGGAAGAACCCAAAAGACAATTTACAAACTATCAGGGCTGTCACTTCTATCACAGGCTCACAGTGCATAATTCCTAAAAAGTGTGGGGCCACTATAAAGAATTTCCTTTAGGGCAGTGCCCACAGGAGCTGTGGGAGTGGGAGTATTCTTATAGCCCCAAACTAATAAAGCCATTATCATGTGATCCCAGCCTCTGAGAATATCAAGCATGTGAGTCAGACACAGACCTGCCATGAAGATGGGGGCCACTGCAAAGAACTGCTAAGAGAATAGGACCTAGGCACAAAGTTGCCTTGGAGGAAAGGTTGTTCAAGGTAGTAGGGGCAAGGTCACTGTCCCAATGTGAGTTTGGAAGGCATGACTCTCACACTAGTTGATTTGGATGATGAAACCAGTGTCCAGTAGTGCAGGAGGGCATAACATCAAGTCAAAGAAGTTTGTTCTCAAGACACAAGATTTGATGTTGTCTGACTTTTGGTTTCAGGCTTACTTGGGACCTTCTTCTTTCTCATTTCTCCCTTGTGGAATATGAATGTATATCCTATTATATTTTAGAAGCACATATATATTTTTTTTCATTTCAAAAAAGTTAAAAGTTCCTCCACTCTGGAGGAAAATATACTGCAGAATCAATTGTACCTTAAGTCTCACACATATTTGATTTAGATTATATTTAGATGAGACTGTAAAGTTTATACTTTTGAGTTAATGCCAGAACTAGTTAAAAATTTTGGGGATCCTTGGATGGAGTAAATGAATTTTTTATGGAAGAAGGACATGTTTTCTGTGAGGGACATTGGTAGTATGCTATGTTCTGAATGTTTTTGTTCTCCCAAAATTTATATGTTGAACTTCTAACCCCCTAGGATATACTATTAGAAGTTGGAGTTTGGGGAAGGTTATTAGGTCACAAGGGTGGAGCCCTCATGGATAGGAACAGGGCCCTAATAATAGAGGCCTAAGAGAGCCTCCACCATGTCTTCTACTATGTGAGGACATAGCAAGAAGGCACTCTCTATAAGACATAAATCAGGCCCTCACCAGACACTAAATCTGCTGTTGCCTTAATATTTGACTTCCCAGCCTCCAGAACTGTGACAGACAAATTTTGACTGTTTATAAGCTAATCAGTATATGGCATTTTGTTGTAAAAGCCCAAATGGACTGACACAGAGTTGTATAGAGCAAAAGTTTTTGTTTATAATTGAAATTATGAGTCATTAATCTAGACCAGATTGTTAATAATTAAAATGCTGATTGTAAGTGGTGGGATGTCCATATACTAAAACTGAAAAATATTAATTCTTTACAATATTAATCCCTTTCCAAAAGGGATTTACAGATTCAATTCAATCCCTATCAAAATATAAAAGAAATTCTTCACAGAGATAGAAAAAAAACAATTCTAAAGTATACAGTGGAAGGACAAAAGACCCTAAATAAACAAAACAGTCCTGAGCAAGAGAATAAAGTTGGAAGTGTTACATATTACCTGACTTCAAAACATACTATTAAGCTGTCATAACCAAAGGAGTATGACACTGACATAAGAACAGATACATAGGCCAATGGAGCATCATAGAGAATCCAGAAATAAATCCACATATTTATAGTCAACTGATTTTCAACAAAATTCTGATAAGAACTAAGGGATAACTTCAACTTCACACTCTGAAATTCCCAAAAATCATCTGACTAAAGGCAGATTAATAGAAGAAGAGGTGGACAAGTGTGGTGGCTCATGCTTGTAATCCTAGCACTTTGGGAGGCCAAAGTGGGTGAATTGCCTGAGCTCAGGAGTTCGAGACCAGCTTGGACAACAGGGAGAAATCCCATCTCTACTAAAATACAAAAAAATTAGCCAAGCGTGGCAGCATGCACCTGTAATCCCAGCTACTCGGGAGGCTGAGGCAGGAGAATTGCTAGAACCTGGGAGGCAGAGGTTGCAGTGAGACAAGATTGTGCCACTGCACTCCAGCTTGGGCAACAGAGTGAGACTCTGTCTCTTAAAAAAAAAAACAGAAGAAGAGGCATACAAATGTATTTATGTACATGAAAATCATACAAGAATTCCAAGAAGTAGTCAGATGGCCCAAGATTTTATACTATTTAGGTTATAGCATAAGTGTGGGCTCATAGGATGACAAAACATATTATGGTGGCAAAACAGGTTATGAGAGGTAAAGAAGAGAAGGCCTGGCTAGCAAAGATAGACTTATTATGTAGATTAAACCTCACAGTTAGCAACCCTAACAGAGAATAGATAGTAAATGTTTGTTTCAGACTTTTACTAGTATTAGAATCTCAATAGATCTTTTCTAGATCTAGACAACAAAGAGCTTCAGAGAAAGCGTGCCTATATCAATGCAAATTTTTTTCTACATATGCAAATTTCCCACACAACAGACAGCTTTTCAGGGCTGCTTCTGTTGACCCTCCTCTGAACAAGCATCCCAAAATATGTTAAAAAAGTATTTGGGGGTAAAAAGTTTTGGTTTCCTTCAGGTACCAAGAACATTCCTTTGGGAAAGGGCACCCCTCTTCAATAAATGGTGCTGAGAAAACTAGATATCCATATCTCTCACCATCTACAAAAGTCAACCCCAAATTGCTAAAAACCTCAAATGTAACTGCAAAACTCTATTATGAATTGATGAAAACATGAAAGAAATGCTTCACAACATTGGCTTTGGCAAAGATTTTTAAAATAAAACCTCAAAAGTACAGGCAATAAAAGACAATACAGACACATAATAATATCAGAGTTAAACACTCCTGCACAGCAAAAAATACAAACAGCAGAGTGAAGAGAAAACCAACAGAATGGGAAAAGTATTTGCAAACTATTAATCTGAGAAAAAAATGGATATTTAGAATATTCAAGGACTCAACAGCAAAACAACAAATAACCTAATTTAAAAATGAGCAAATGAGCTGAATAGACATTTCTCAAATTATGACTTACAAATAGCCTACAGGTATATGAAAAAATTTTAATGTCACTAATTCTTAGGAAAATGCAAATCAGAACCACAGTGAAATATTATCCCACCTCAGTAAGAATAGCTATCATTAAAAAGACAAAAATTAACACATGACGGTTAGGATGTTGGGAAAGGGGAACTCTTATATACTATTGCTGGGAATGTAAATTGTAGAAGACAGTATGAAGCTTTTTCAACAAACTAAAAATAGAACTACCACACAATCCAGCAATCCCACTACTGAATATATAGCCAAAGAAAACAAAATCAGTATGTCAAAGAGATATCTACGCTACCATGTTTACGATGGCACTATTCACAATATCCCAAATATGGAATCAGCCTAACTCTCAATAAAAAGATGAATGAATCAAGAAATTGTTATATATACACAATGGAATACTATTCAGTCACAAAAAGAATAAAATTCTATCATTTGTGACAACATGAATGAACAGGAATGAAATTATGTTAAATTATATAAGTCAGGCACACAGACAAATACTGCATGATCTCACTAACATGTGAAATCTAAAAAGTATTGATATCAGAAATAGAGAGTAGAATAATTATTATTAAAGGCTTAGAAGGGTGTTGGAAGGGCAATAACCAGAGGTTCTTAAACAGAGACAAAATTACAGTTAGAAGTAATAAGTTCTAAGTGATCTATAGAACTATAGGGTGACTGCAATCAATAATTTATTACTTTTTTTTTTATATAAAAAGAATAAAAGAGAGAAAGAAAGAGGAAGAGATTTTAGAAAAGGAGAGAGAAACAGCAAAAGAAAGAAAGAAAAAAAAAAAAGAAAGAAAGAGGAAGAGAAAGAGGGAGAGAGAACGGGATTCTTGTTTTATTGCCCAGGCTAGAATACAGTCTAAAAATGGGTATTAAAAACCTCTTTTATGCCAATAATTGTGCTTAACAATGGAGACAGGAAGGAATAGGGGATGAAAATAACAAATAAGCAGCCAACCAATATTTTATTTAAACCTGTGAAATGCT
>PVKP010033696.1:0-24825 GCA_004027715.1 Plecturocebus donacophilus | reverse complement strand
CCAAAAAAATTAGCAGGGCGTGGTGGCACGTGCCTGTAGTCCTGGGTACTTGGGAGGCTGAGGCAGGACAATCGCTTGAACTGGGAAGCAGAGGTTGCAGTGAGCCAAGATCATGCCACTGCACTCCAGCCTGGGCGACAGAGTGAGACTCTGTCTCAAAAAAAAAAAAAAAGAATAAATGCACTGTATAAGTATAAGTAGGTAAACTTGGAAGCAGGGAGACCAATGAGGAGGCTATTATAAGTCTAGTTGAGAGAAAACAGTGGCTTGGACTACAGTAGCAGTAGTGGAAATAGACATGGATAAAGATAAGAGATACCTAGCGCTTGGTGATTTATGGAATATGTATATAGAATGAGTGGTGGTAGTCACTGATGTATTCTACAGAAATATTTGATGAATAAATAGCTGGACAACCAGGGCTCCATAAGGGTTCTTTCCCCCTAAAGGTATTGGTCAGATGAATGTGTGCCAGGGGACTGCTGAGAAACCTGAGACTGAGTTTTGCTCTTGTTGCCCAGGCTAGAGTGCAATGGCACGATCTCGGCTCACTGCATCCTCCACCTCCCAGGTTCAAGCGATTCTCCTGCCTCAGCCTCTCCAATAGCTGGAATTACAGGTGCCGACCACCACACCTGGCTAACTTTTTTGAATTTTTAGTAGACGTGGGTTTTCACCATGTTGTCCAGGCTAGTCTCAAACTCTTGATCTCAGGTGATCCACCTGCCTTGGCCTCCCAAAGTACAGGGATTACAGGTATGAGTCACCATGCCCGGCCATTTTTTTCTTATAGGAAAACCCTGCTGGTGTTCTTAGGAATGTTTTGCTCATGGCTGGCAGCACACAGCCTTGCCCTCTGGATAGGGCATGTGCTCCGCAGCTGCTGGTCTTACCGAGATCCATGGCGTGTACATCTGAGAAGCTTCTGTTTGGATTTGCTCCCCCAACAATGAAGACCTTCCCTCTCTTGGCATTACCAACTGGGGGTAAATATGAACAGCTGTGGCCAACTCGAGCACAGGGGCTGTCTCCAGGGAGAGTCAAGGTGTACCTGCCAAAGGGAGGATGTATTCAGGAGGCCTGAGCAGAGAATAAACGCAGTAGTGCATTCTTTCCATTCCTCATGAAATATTCAGCAGAATGAAGGGTCTTATGCAGACACTTTAAACTGTACCCAGCAAAACAGTGCTTCTCTGATTAATAACAGTACTTCCCCAGATGGGCGTGGTGGCTCACACCTGTAATTCCAGTACTTTGGGAGGTTGAGGAAGGCAGATCATGAGGCAAAGAGATTGAGACCATCCTGGCCAACATGGTGAAACCCGTCTCTACTAAAAATACAAAAATTAGCTGGGCGTGGTAGTGTGTGCCTGTAATCCCAGCTACTCAGGAGGCTGAGGCAGGAGCGTCGCTTGCACCTGGGAGGTAGAGGTTGCAGTGAGCCAAGATCACACCACTGCACTCCAGCCTGGCAACAGAGTGAGACTCAGTCCCATAAAAAAAATAAAATAAATAAAATAATAGTACCTCCCCTTCGCACAGAGTCTTTGGCTTTTCAATGTTGTCACTGTCTTCATTTCATAGTAATCTGCTAGGGATGCACTGGGCTTATTTGTCCCCATTTGGTAGACAGGGAAACTGACCTCCAGAAATGTTCAGTGATGTGTCTTGGCACAGGATGGTGGCTGTGAACATGGTGTGTGAATTCAGACAGATCTGGTTCAAATTCCAGCTCAGGTACTTCCTAGATATGTGACCTTTGGGAAGTCACTTAACCTTTCTGAACTTTAGTTTACTCATTTGGGAAATGAGGACAGCAATAGTTCTTAATGCAAAAGATAATTGTGAAGACAAGACATCATAACAACGCAGGGAAGGACTCAATAAATGGTGGCTGGTGCTTTCTGTGCCACCACATGGGAACCAACAGCCCCAGGGTTCTTGCCACTAGCCAATGATTCCTCCCCATTAAAAAGTTCTCCAGAATTTACTGATTTAAGAGCTTTTCCAGATTACTCACAAAACTCAATCTGATGGAAGCCAAAGCTAGCACTCTGAAAAATCATATGTAGGATTCGGTCATTCCTCTCTCTCTCTCTTTCTATTTTTTTTTTTGAGACAGAGTCTCTCTCGGTTGCCCAGGCTGAGTGCAGTGGTGCAATCTTGGTTCAAAACAACCTCCACTTTCTGGATTCAGGTGATTCTCCTGCCTCAGCCTCCTGAATAGCTGGAACTACAGGCACGTGCCATCATGCCCTGCTAATTTTTGTTTTTTTGTTTTTTGTTTTTTTTTGAGACGGAGTCTCATTCTGTTGCCAGGCACCAGGCTGGAGTGCAGTGTCGTGATCTCAGCTCACTGTAACCTCTGCCTCCTGGGTTCAAGCAATTCTCCTGCCTCAGCCTCCCAAGTAGCTGGGACTACAGGCATGCACCACCATGCCCAGCTAATTTTTGTATTTTTAGTACAGACGGGGTTTCACCATGTTGGCCAGGATGGTCTCGATCTCTTGACCTTGTGATCCACCTGCCTTGGCTTCCCAAAGTGCTGGGATTACAGGTGTGAGCCACTGCACCTGGCCAGAGTCTCTCTCTCATTTTCTAAGTAGAGACAGGGGTCTTGCTATGTCGGCCAGGTTGGTCTTGTACTCCCGGCCTCAAGTAATCCTTCTGCCCTGGCCTCCCAAAGTGCTGATTACAGGGATGTGCCCACTGTGCCCAGCCCGTTCCACTCTCCGCAGTGATTCTGAATGCTGACTGAGAAAACACACTTCAAGTTTCGTCGTTGGAAAATAAAATTCTGTAGCTATTTTTCAGGCCCTGTCTTATTTGACCTCTCAGGAGTTTGGGACTCCTGACCTCTCCCTCCTTCTTGTGCCTTTCTCCCAGCCTGGCTTTCTCACATCCCTCCCTCTGGTTCTGCCCTCACCTTTCTGGATCTCCTTTCTGCTTCCTTCTCCGACTCCTTTCCTGCCAGCCACCTCCTGATGCTCAGTCATCCTTGGGATTCACTTTTCCTCAGTTTACATTTGCTTACCTAATTAATGTTGTCTGTAGTGATAACTTCAATTACTATTCAACTACTTATTCATCAGTGTTGCCAAATCTGTTTCCCATTCAGATCTCTATTCTGATGTCACTTAATCTGCACAAATCCCCTTTGATGGCTGGGAACTGTGGCTCATGCCTGTAATCCCAGCACTTTGGGAGGCTAGGGTGGGCAGATCATGAGGTCAGGTGATCGAGATCATCCTGGCCAACATGGTGAAACCCTGTCTCTACTAAAATACAAAAATTAGCTGGGCATGGTGATGCACGCCTGTAGTCCCAGCTACTTGGGAGGCTGAGTCAGGAGAATTGCTTTAACCAGGAAGGCAGACGATGCAGTGAGCCGAGATCACGCCACCGCACTCCAGCCTGGAAACAGAATGAGACTCCATCTCAAACAACAAACAAACAAACAGACAAACAAACAAAAAACCCTTTGAGGATAACAGCTGTTATCATCTGAGTATTACAACTGAGGAACTGAGGTATAAAAAGGTTAAGTAATTTACCCAAAAGCACACAGCCATCCAGAGATGGTGGATATGACAAAAAAAAAGTCCTTGCCTTGATAGCCCTATTGTTTGAGATAGTTAAACAATTTCACAACTATCTTTTTCACTTCAATTGTGGTAGAAAGGAGTACAGAATGCATAGCATGAAGACATGCATGTCTTAGGAGGGGCTTACTCTGTAAGGAGCCAGGGAGATAGGGTGGTCAGAGGAGGCTTCCTGAAGAAGCATCATTTGGATAGAGATCTGAAGTATGAGTAGAAGTTAGCTGGGCAGGCCAGGCACGGTGGCTCACACCTGTAATCCCAGCACTTTGGGAGGCTGAAACAGGAGGATCGCTTGAGCCCAGGAGTTTGCGACCAGCCTGGGCAACATAGCAAGACATTGTCTCCTTTTTTTATTTTTATTTTTTGAGACAGATTCTCGCTCTGCCCAGGCTGGAGTGCAGTGGTGCAATATTGGCTCACTGTAACCTCTGCCTCTCGGGTTCACACGATTCTCCTGCCTCAGCCTCCTGGGTAGCTGGGACTACAGGTGCATGCTACGATGCCCAGCTAATTTTTTATATTTTTAGTAGAGATGGGGTTTCGTCATGTTAGCCAGGATGGGTGAGACCGTGTCCTTTAAAAAAAAAAAAAAATAGCTGGGCATGGTAGAACACACTTATAGTCCCAGTTACTTGGGAGACTGAAGGGGAGGGTTACTTGAGCCCAGGAGGTCGAGGCTATAATGAGCCATGATTGTACCACTGCATTCCAACCTGGGTGGCTAGCCATAGAGGAAGATCTTGTCTCAAAAATAAAATAAGCTGAGCAAAGAGAGGGACAAAAGGTGGAGGGAAAGAAGTCCATGCAGAGAGACCAGTATGTGCAGCTCCTGGGTAGAAGAGAGCAGGGCACAGTAAAGAGAAAAGTAACAAAGGAGCGAGTCATGGGAGTTGAGGTTGGAAATACAGGCAGAAACATTTAGCAGGGACCACTGGGCCAGTTTAAGGAGTCTGATTTTTTTTTTTTTTTTTGAGATGGAGTCTCAATGGTGCTTCTAACCTCTGTTGCCCAGGCTGGAGTGCAGTGGCGCCATCTTGGCTCACTGCGACCTCCGCCTCCCAGGTTCAAGCGATTCTCCTGCCTCAGCCTCCCGAGTGGCTGGGATTAGAGGCATGAACCACAACACCCCACCACTTTTTATATTTTTTGTAGAGACGGGGTTTTACCAAGTTGGCCAGGCTAGTCTCAAATTCCTGGCCTCAAGTGATCCGACAACTTCAGCCTCCCAAAGTGCTAGGATTAAAGGCATGAGCCATTGCGCATGGACAAAAATCTGATTTTTTTTTGAGACGGATTCTTGCTCTGTCACCCATGCTGGAGTGTAGAGGCATGATCTCGGCTCACTGCAACTTCTGCCTCCTGGGATCAAGCAATTCTCCTGTCTCAGCCTCCCTAATAGCTGGGATTACAGTAGCATGCCACCACGTCAGCTGATATTTGTATTTTTAGTAGAGATGGGGTTTCACCATATTGGTCAGGCTGGTCTCGAACTCCTGACCTCAGGAGATCCACCCACCTTGGCCTTCCAAAGTGCTGGAATTACAGGCATGAGCCACTGCACCCGGCTCAAGAGTCTGATTTTTATATCAATACCAATAGGGAGGCACAAAAGGATTTCAAACTAGTAAACGCCATGAGGCTGTATTCCTAGGTACAGAGCAAAGGCTGTATTCTGGGTACAGAGCAAGACAGATGCAGGGAAGCCAGACTGGAGTCTCTCCTTCAAGGTCCAGTTGAAAAACTGCCACCTCTCTACAGCCTTCTGTGGACCCGGCCTTGGAACAGATCACATTTCATCACCATCACCTGCTTAGTCTATAGTCCCCAGTACACAGAGACTGTTAAAATTCTACGTCCAGCACCCACACACCAGCTGCCCCCATCAGGCCAATGTTAGTCATTGAACAAAAGGTTGGTTGAACAAAACAGCCAAGAAACAGCGAAGCCATTTTAACCCAAATCTAATTTCCTAAAAATCTTAAAAATGAGTCAGAGCTCAGGGGAAGACACAGCGTTGAAGCTGAGGCTGCCAGATGGTCAGTGCCTTACTCTTTCTGGTAAATGGATTTTAATAAAATCAACATCTGCTCTGTGATAATTACTGCCCCCCTATCTTTCCTCTGAAGACCTTCTCAGACAGTTTGAGTCTAATTACCGGAAACTGCAGACAGTTTCATCTCTACCCTTTTTTATTGATGATCAAATATGTTAGTAAACTACTCATGAATGAAACAAAAACTCGCTTTTCTGTGTTTGGATCCTTCCTTACAGACCATGATGATTTCCTGGGCTTGTCTCCAGGTTCCAAGATTGGCAGCTGCTTCATGGTGTCCTATGCATAAGAAAGAAAGGTACTTTTTAGACATTTATGGTTATTATCTTCTTCCTAAAACACAGGACAAATCAGTTCAACCTCCTCTTTAAAACCTTTCCTATTGAATGTACTAATTTCTAGGGCCTGATTAATTTAAATAAGCACCACCAACCTTTCATTTTTATTTATTATGTATGTACGTATGTATGTATTTATTTGAGTCGGAGTTTCACTTGAGTCAGAGTTTCACTCTGGTTGCCCAGGCTGGAGCGCAGTAGGATGATCTCAGCTTACTGCAACCTCCACCTCCCAGGTTCAAGCAATTCTCCTGCCTCAGCCTCCTGAGTAGATGGGATTACAGGCATGTGCCACCACGCCTGGCTTTTTTTTTTTTTTTTTGAGATGGAATCTTGCTCTGTCTCCAGGCTGGAATGCAGTGGCACAATCTTGGCTCACTGCAACCTCCACCTCCTGGGTTCACGCGATTCTCCTGTTTCAGCCTCCCAAGTAGCTGACACTACAGGCACATACCATCATGCTCAGCTGATTTTTGTAATTTTAGTAGAGATGGGGTTTCACTATGTTGGCCAGGATGGTCTTGATCTCTCGACTTCATGATCTGCCTTCCTGGGCCTCTCAAAGTGCTGAGATTACAGGCATAAGCCACTGTGCCCAGTCTTTTTTTTTGTATTTTTAGTAGGGATGGGGTATTGTCATGTTGGTAAGGCTAGTCGTCTCGAACTCCTGACCTCAGGTGATCTGTCTGCCTTAGCCTCCCAAAGTGCTGGGATTACAGGCATGAGCCACTATTCCCAGCTTTATTTTTTATTTTATTTTTTCTGAGACAAAGTCTCACTCTGTCGCCCAGGCTGGAGTGCAGCAGCATGATCTTGGCTCACTGTAGCCTCTGCCTCCTGGGTTCAAGCAATGCTCCTGCCTCAGCTTCCTAAAGTGCTAGGATTACAGGTGCAAGCCACCAGTCCCAGCCTATTTATTTATTTTTAATTACAAATAGAAATGGGGCCAGGCACAGTGGCTCACACCTGTAATCCCAACACTTTGGAAGGCTGAGGCGGGTGGATCACCTGAGGTCAGGAGTTTGAGACAAGCCTGACCAACATGGTGAAACCCCGTTTCTACTAAAAATACAAAAATTAGCCCACCATGGTAGTGTGCACCTGTAATTCCAGCTACTCAGGAGGCTAAGGCAGGAGAATCACTTGAACCAGGAGGCGGAGACTGCAGTGAACTGAGGTCTTGCCACCGAACTCCAGCCTGAGCAACAGAGCAAGACTCTTCTCAAAAAAAAAAAAAAAAAAAAAAAAGTCCAGGCGCTGTGGCTCGCGCCTGTAATCCCAGAACTTTGGGAGGCCAAGGTGGGTGCATCACCTGAGGTCAGGAGTTTGAGACCAGCATGGCCAACATGGCGAAACCCCATCCCTACTAAAAGTACCACAATTAGCTGGGTGTGGTGGCATATGCCTGCAATCCCAGCTACTTGGGAGGCTGAGGCAGAATTGCTTGAACCCGGGAGAGAGAGGTTGCAGTGAGCCGTGATTGCGCCACTGCACTCCAGCCTGGGCAACAGAGAGAGACTCTGTCTCAATAAATAAATAAATAAATAAATAATAAATAAAGAGACAGAAATATTGAACTCTAGGATAAATTTTGGCCTCAGCACAGCATAGAAATTAAAGCCTTCTGGTGTCAACCTTTTTTTCTGGGAGCTAACCTCCACAATCTCTTGTATTGTTGGGCTTTTTGCTGTTCGTGTAATATGCAAGGCCTTTTCATAATCTTGCAGTCTGTGCTGCTTCCCCTATCTGGAGTGTGGCTTCCCTTCTGGGAAATTTGCAAACTTCTAGTCAACCTTGAAAGCCCAGTTCAAAAGTCCCTTCCTTAGTGAAACCTTAACTGATTTGTCACTTTTCTCTTCCACCCTCTTCCAAGTTACTTCCTTCTCCCACCCACTGGGCTCTGAAGGTACTAAGCCACCACCACTGCACGAATCACTTGGAATGCGTTTATCTATTTAATGCCCCTAGACTAGATTCTAGACTAAATTCCAACAGACTAAGTTCCTAGGGGGTTGGGCTTGCCAGATTCATTCTGAGAACCTGCCAATGGACCTGGCATAGAGTAGAAGTCGGGGAGTGACGAGTGAATGAAGAAAGAAAATAGATCGAGAGATGAATGGATAAATCCCACCTGCGGCCTAGGCCACTGACCGCTGTCCCCAAAGTCCAGAGGTCAGTGAGGTTGGCTTCATGTGGGCGGGACCTCCCGCAGCCGCTGCCGCTACCCGCCCCACAAATCTCATCCCCACGTGGCAGTTCTAGGGGATAGGAGACCGGGTCGGCAGAGAACAGGCTGGTTTCTTTCGGTCGAAGTGGCGGGGACGGAGCCAGAGAAGGCCCTTCCTAATTCTTTCCACCTGGTTTGGGCCTACTCCCCTATAGGATTCGGACCCCCTACCCGAGACTGTGATAGACCCTGGATCCGGGGACCCCCGACCCCCACGCGCCAGCCCGGAACCGCATTACCTGCGGCGACTTAGGCCAGTTGCGAGCCGTGACTCCGCCCCGAAGGGGCGGGGCTTGGGTCCGGGCCCCCACCTCCCAGGACCCGGAAGAGCGTGCGGGACAACCGCTCCCTCCTCCCTGCTCCGCCCCGAGGGCCTGGTGCTGCCTTCCTGGGCTGGCGGTGGAAGCCCCCAGCCCAAGAGCCAGAGTGTCCGCCAGGCTGGGCATTTCTCGGAAATCACGCGGGCTGGGCCTTCCCTAGATCCCTCCCTCCCCGACGGGATAAATAAACCGGGGCTGCTTGGAAACGACTTGTGCAATGGCGGGTTCGGGCATCCGTTTGGGGAACCCAAATTCCTGCGGTAGCTGATCTACCCTATAAGGGGCTAACGGGTCTGGGCGCCACCACACTCCAGCCTGGGCAACAGCGCAAAAACTCCGTCTCAAAAAAAAAAAAAAAAAGTGGGCCGGGCGTGGTGGCTGACGCCTGTAATCCTAGCACTTTGGGAGGCCAAGGCAGGTGTATTGCCTGGGGTCAGGAGTTCGAGACCAGCCTGCTAACATGGTGAAACCCATCTCTACTAAAAATACAAAAAGGAGCTGGGCCTGGTGGCGGGTGCCTGTAATTCCAGCTATTCTGGAGGCTGAAGCAGTAGAATCGCTTGAATTCTAGGGGCCACCGTGGAGGTTGCAGCCAGCCGAAATCCACCAATTCAGTCCAGCCAAGGCATAAGAGAGAAACTCCGTCTGAACGGGAGGAGGGGTCGGGGGTATAACAGTTAGAACGATTGTTAACGGTTTCAGAAGGGGAGAGTTGAGCATGCAATCTGCCTGCGAAGTCTTCAGGCCGGCTCGAGATTTGGTGCTTTAAACAGCTAATTCGCTCTTTTCCTTTGGCCGGCCACTGGAGATCCTGGTGTCGTTATGGGCCGCCGCCCCGCCCGTTGTTACCGATATTGTAAGAACAAGCCGTACCCAAAGTCTCGCTTCTGCCGAGGTGTCCCTGATGCCAAGATTCGCATCTTTGACCTGGGGCGGAAGAAGGCAAAAGTGGATGAGTTTCCACTCTGTGGCCACATGGTATCAGATGAATATGAGCAGCTCTCCTCTGAAGCCCTGGAGGCTGCCCGAATTTGTGCCAATAAGTACATGGTGAAAAGTTGTGGCAAAGATGGCTTTCATATCCGAGTGCGGCTCCACCCCTTCCACGTCATTCGCATCAACAAGATGTTGTCCTGTGCTGGGGCTGACAGGCTCCAAACAGGCATGCGAGGTGCCTTTGGAAAGCCTCAAGGCACTGTAGCCAGGGTTCACATTGGCCAAGTGATCATGTCCATCCGCACCAAGCTGCAGAACAAGGAGCATGTGATTGAGGCCCTGCGCAGGGCCAAGTTCAAGTTCCCTGGCCGCCAGAAGATCCACATCTCAAAGAAGTGGGGCTTTACCAAGTTCAATGCTGATGAATTTGAAGACATGGTGGCTGAGAAGCGGCTCATCCCGGATGGCTGTGGGGTTAAGTACATCCCCAATCGTGGCCCTCTGGACAAGTGGCGGGCCCTGCACTCATGAGGGCTTCCACTGTGCTGCCCCCTCGTAATAAGAACCAATAAATTTACTTCCTGTCCAAAAAAAATAAATAAATAAATAAATAAAAAATAAAAAAATAAACAGCTAATTCATTCCATAATTGCCATTTGTAATTATGGCAGGTGCTGTGCTGAACCGGACAACACCCTTGGCCTCCAGGAGCATACAGTCTTAACTAGAGAGAGGTCAAACAGACAACTAGGGACGATTGCCAAGAGTGCAAGAAATATAAAGTTCAGCAATGAGAGTATCTGTTCTGGGGAAGTTACTTTCCTCTGGGGTTCACGGTTATCTGTTTGTAACATGGAGCTAATAAGATTTCTATCATGGCCTGGCGCAGTGGCTCACGCCTGTAATCCTAGCACTTTGGGAGGCTGAGGTGGGCGGATCACTTGAGCTCAGGAGTTCGAGACCAGTCTGGCCAACATAGTGAAACCTCATCTTTTTTTTTTTTTTTTGAGATGGGGTTTCACCATGATGGCCAGGCTGGTCTTGAACTCCTGACCTCAGGTGATCCGCCCACCTTGGCCTCCCAAAGTGCTAGGATTACAGGCGTGAGCCACTGCACCCGGCCAGTGAAACCTCATCTTTACTAAAAATACAAAAATTAGTTGGGTGTAGTGGCACATGCCTGTAATCCCAGCGACTTGGGAGGCTGAGGCAGCAGAATCACTTGAACTTGGGAGGCTGAGGCAGGAGAATCACTTGAACCCAGGAGATGAAGTTTGCAGTGAGCTGAGGTCCCGCCACTGCACTCCAGCCTGGGTAACAGAGCAAGACTCTCAAAGATTTCTATCATAGTTGTGGTGGGGAATACATGAGATAATGTAAATAAAAGTGCTCAGCACCCAGCAGCTGGCACAGAGTTCTCTGTCAAGGGTAAAGCTATTCCTGACTATAAATGAACTATGTCTCTAGACGTGTTCATCTACATTATCTTTGATTTAGTTCATAACCATAGGTTCTCTGTGTCTTTCCTGAAAATGGAGAGTGTAAGGTGTATTGTTGAAATCAAACTGAAGAAACTGAGACCAATATCAGAAAAGTCTAATTCCAGTTTATTCAGCTCCTGGGCGAGGTCCTACGGTCCGAGGAAGAGAAGCCAGAGAAGTCGCGCCCGGCTTCTCTGGGCGTGGGGTTTTATAGGGAGTGAAGGCAATTGATTGGCCTTTGGGGAAACAAAGCATAGGTGATTGTATTGGCCTTGGGGGAACTGGGCACGGATGTGGTGGGCTACCATTGGTAGCCAGGTGGGGCTATCGATAGGTGGGCTAGCAGGGGGCTTCTGTGGCAAACAGCCATTGGGTAGGCTCTTGGCGGGATTTTTGAATTTTGGCGGGGCCGAGTAGATGATTTAGTGCTAAGTGTGGGGCTAGGGGTGGAATGTAGAGATGGGTGTGGGGAGCCCGCAAGGAGAAGGCGGGTGCTGAGTAGGACGTCCGGCCTGATAACACAGATGTCCGGCCTGCTGATAACAGTGTTATCAGGCGTGGAGGGGGTGGGTGCTGCCCACCCGGTTCCTGGCGAGGCTATCGGCCTTACAGAGAGGTGGCTGTCTTATGTCTGTTTCAAAGAACTCCAGTCTCTGAAACTGTCCCTATGTCCTAGGAAATAGAGAAAACAGCTCAGATTAGAAACAGGAGCTCCTGGAGTATAGAGCTATGGTAGCTTAGTGGGAAGAGGTCAAACACACTTGGGTTAAAATGCAGGCTGCAGGCCAGGTGCGGTGGCTCATGCCTGTAATACCAGCACTTTAGGAGGCTGACGCAGGTGGATCACTTGAAGTCAGGAGTTTGAGACAAGCCTGGCCAACGTAGTGAAAACCTGTCTCTACTAAAAATACAAAAATTAGCTGGACATGGTGGTGTGCACCTGTAATCCCAGCTACTTGGGAGGCTGAGGCAGGAGAATTACTTGAACCTGGGAGGTGGAGGTTGCAGTGGTTGCAGTGAGCCGAGATCATGCCACTGCTCTCCAGCCTGGGGAACACAGCAAGACTCCGTCTCAAAAATAAAAAATCCAGGGTCCAATACTAACCATGTAACTCTGACAGTTGGCAAGTTACCCACTCTGAACCTTAGTTCCTCATCTGTAGAATGAGGATAGTAATACCTACTGTGCAGACAGAGCTGTTGAGGGGATGTGCTAATACAGGTGAAAAGCCAAGTTGGTGAAAGGAATCTTTTAGCTACTTGAAACCATAACCAAAATTTATTGACAAAATGGAATTCAAGGTCTGCAGCTCTCCTCATTGCTCAAATATCTTATTTCAAACATATGGAGTCTTTGTGAGTTTCCACGTTATTGGAAAAATCTCCATTGACTGTCTGCCAAAGAGAAGTTTAGGGATATGCAGTCATTCTGCTCTCC
The DNA here is from genome assembly GCA_004027715.1 of Plecturocebus donacophilus. NCBI lineage: Eukaryota > Metazoa > Chordata > Mammalia > Primates > Pitheciidae > Plecturocebus > Plecturocebus donacophilus. The sequence goes on along the minus strand of PVKP010033696.1, from coordinate 12,430 downwards.
TTCAGGAAAGAAAAACAAGACCAGTTTGGCTCCGCCATATGTCCATGGGCATCTCCATGTACATCTCTGCTCAGAGCTGCAGAATGCTCTGATGTCCCTGGTGTTTTCTGGCTAGCTCTGTTTCAAGGTGCCATGTGGGAGTGGCACATCAACAAGAAAAATTGGAAGAGGTTTGTGGGCAAAATAGCAAACAGTTTTCATTGTGGGACCTATGCATTTATTTATTTATTTATTTAGAGGTGGAGTCTTGCACTGGCACACAGACTGAAGTGCAGTGGCGCCATCTCAGTTCACTGCAACCTCCACCTCCTGGGTTCAAGCAATTCTCCTGTCTCAGCCTCCCAAATAGCTGGGATTACAGGCATGACCACCACGTATGGCTAATTTTTGTACTTTAGTAGAGACGGCATTTCACCATGTTGGCCAGGCTGGTCTCAAATTCCTAGCCTCAGGTGATCCGCCTGCATTGTCCTTGCAAAGTGCTGGGATTACAGGTGTGAGCCACCATGCCTAGTGAACCTGTGTTTTTAGACTAGAAATCACATTTGAGAATGCAAAATGCTCGAGATCTATTTTCTTTTTTCACCATTGTCTATAATTTTTATTTTTTTTCTATTTTTGATTTTATTTATTTATTCTGAGACGGAGTCTTGCTCTATCACCCAGGCTGGGTGCAGTGGCATGATCTTGGGTCCCTGCAACCTCCGCCTCCCGCGTTCAAGTCTTTCTCCTGCCTCAGCCTCCTGAGTAGCTGGGACTACAGGTGCATGCCACCATGCCCAGCTAATTTTTGTATTTTTGGTAGAGACAGGATTTCACCATGTTGGCCAGGCTGGTCTTGAACTATGAATCTCAAGTGATCCACCCACCTCTGCCTCCAAAAGTGCTGGGATTACAGCTGTAAGCAACTGCGCCTGGCATGAAATTTATTTTTTAAAATGGAAATCGAGGCTTAGAGAATTTAAAATAACTACTCCACACAAATGGCAGAACCAGGAATCCAAATCTCTCATTTCTTGCAAGGAAGACTAAGAATGCATTCCAATCATCAAGCTCTATTACACCGTCTCGATACCAAACCACTGGCAGGGTCTAACACCTCTCCTAAAAGCTTGCCCAGCATTCCAATGCACACTTTCTTCTTTCTCTCTGCTGTAGATGTGAAGAATGATGTTCACTCAATGAGGTGGGTCTGTAGGAGGGAGCTTCCTGCTGTCGGATAGTGTGGTAATGTGAGGACTGTCAACCTGTTTTCACTGGAACAGCACACCACTGACCTCTTCACTGATGCAACAGCAACAGAAGTAATGAATGCTGGTGAGACCTTCCTTTTAAGCACTTTACAGTTGATAAAGGACATTCACATCCATCTCCCTACTTCTTTCCCACTTCTGAGAAGGTATGTTGAATAGGATTTATTCCCAATTACTAAGGTTCAGAGATTAAAAGTGAATTGTGGCTGGGCACAGTGGCTCACTCCTGTAATCCCAACACTTTGGGAGGCCAAGGAGGGGCCTATCACCTGAGGTCAGGAGTTTAATACCAGCCTGGTCAACATGGTGAAACCCTGTCACAACTAAAAATACAAAAATTAGCCAGATGTGGAGGTGCACGCCTGTAATACCAGCTACTTGGGAGGCTGGGGCAGGAGGATTGCTTGAGCCCAGGAGGCAGAGAGTGCAGTAAGCTGAGATCATGGCACTGTACCCCAGCCTGGGCAACAGATGGAGACCCTGTCTCCAAAAAAAAGTGAAGTGCCAGCTATCCAGAGAACTATAATGAAAAATAGCCAGTTTTCTGTGCTACCCACAGAGGGGTTGTTCTGGATTTCTATCATAACTTTTTTTTTTGACAGCTTTGCTCTTGTTGCCCAGGCTGGAGTGCAATGGCGTGATCTCAGCTCACTGCAACCTACCCTGAGTTCAAGTGATTCTCCTATCTCAGCCTCCCAAGTAGCTCGGATTACAGGTATGCACCACTACGCCTGACTACTTTGTGTGTGTGTGTGTGTGTGTGTGTGTGTGTTTAGTAGAGACAGGGTTTCACCATGTTAGGCTGGTCGCATACTCCTGACCTCAGGTGATCCACTCGCCTTGGCTTCCCAAACTGCTGGGATTACAGGTGTGAGCCACCATGCCCGGTCCCCATCATAACTTAAAGGGAAAGTTTCATAATGTCTGGAGCCCTTGATGTCCTGCAAATGAAGGAGGATGTCCTTAAGTTCCTTGCAGCAGGAACCCACTTAGGTGGCACCCATCTTGATTTCCAGATGGAACAGTACATCTATAAAAGGAAAAGTGATGGCATCTATATCATAAATCTAAAGAGGACCTGGGAGAAGGTTCTGCTGGCAGCTCGTGTCATTGTTGCCACTGAAAATTTTGCTGATGTCAGTGTTATTATATTCTCCAGGAATACTGGCCAGAGGGCGGTGCTGAAATTTGCAGCTACCACTGTAGCCACTCCAATTGCTGGCCACTTCACTCCTGGAACCTTCACTAACCAGATCCAGGCAGCCTCCCAGGAGCCATGGCTTCTTGTGGTTACTGACCCCAGGGCTGACCACCAGCCTCTCACGGAGGCATCTTATGTTAACCTACCTACCATCGCTCTGTGTAACATAGATTCTCCTCTGGGCTATGTGGATACATTGCCACCCCATGTGAAAAGCTCACTCACTCAGTAGGTTTGATGTGGTGGATGCTGGCTTGGGAAGTTCTGTGCATGTATGGCACCATTTCCCATGAACATTCATGGGAGGTCATGCCTGATCTCTACTTCTATAGAGATCCTGAAGAGATTGAAAAAGAAGAGTAGACTGCTGCTGAAAAGGCTGTGACCAAGGAGGAATTTCAGGGTGAATGAATGGACTGCTTCAGCTCCTGAGTTCACTGCTACTCAGCCTGTGGTTGCAGACTGGTCTGAAGGCATGCAGGTGCCCTCTGTGCCTGTTCAGCAGTTTCCTACTGAAGACTGGAGCACTCAGCCTGCCATGGAAGACTGGTCTGCAGCTCCCACTGCTCAGGCCACTGAATGGGTAGGAGCAACCACTGAATGGTCTTAAACTGTTCTTGCACGGGCTCTTAAGCACATGGAAAAAAGTTTAATGGAAAATAAACGTTAGTTTCTTTTCTTTATTTCTTGAGAGGGAGTCTTGCTTTTTTGCCAGGCTGGAGTGCAGTGGCGAAATCTTGGCTCACTGCAACCTCCACCTCCTGGGTTCAAGCGATTCTCCTATTTCACCCTCTGGAGTAGCTGGGATTACAGGCATGTGCCACCATGCCCAGCTAATTTTTGTATTTTTAGTAGAGATCAGGTTTCACCATGTTGGCCAGGCTGGTCTTGAATTCCTGGCCTCAAGCGATCTGCCCACCTTGGCCTCACTGGTGGGATTACAGGTTTGAGCCACTGCACCCAGCCTCAACAACAACAAGAAAATTTAATTACCTTACCCTATGCATCTCTTCATTTGTATCCTTCGTAATATCCTTTATACTAATAATAAACCAATAAATGTAAATAAATATTGTCTCTTCCCAGCAGATTGTAAACCTAATTAGGGAAAGGATCATATTTGTCTTATTCACATCATAGGCACCATGTAATCTTTTTTTTTCCTTCCTCGAGATGGAGTCTCACTCTGTAGCACAGGCTGGAGTGCAGTGGCACCACCTCAGCTCACTGCAACCTCTGCCTCAAGCGATTCTCCTGCCTCAGCCTCTGAGTATTTTTCTTTTTTTGAGGCAGAGTTTCACTCTTGTCCAGGCTGGAGTGCAATGGCACGATCTTGGCTCACTGTAACCTCTGCCTCCTGGGTTCAAGTGATTCTCCTGCCTCAGCCTCTGGATTAGCTGGGATTACATGTGTGAGCCACCACGCCTGGCTAATTTTTTCTACTTGTAGTAGAGACAGTGTTTCTCCATGGTGGTCAGGCTGTCTCGAACTCCCGACCTCAGGTGATCCGCCTGCCTTGGCCACCCAAAGTGCTTTGATAACAGGTATGAGCCACTGCACCTGGACAAGTATTTTGTATTTTTAAAATTTTATTATGTTTATTTTTTTTTTGCCCTCTCAACCCAGCTTTTCCCGACTCTGGGAAGAACCGGGAAGAGAAGGCTGAGTATTTTGTATTTTTAGTAGAGATGGAGTTTTGCCACGTTGGCCGGGCTGGTCTTGAACTCTTGACCTCAGGTGATCTGCCTGCCTTGGCCTCCCAGAGTGCTGAGATTACAGGTATAAGCCACCGCAGCCAACCAATAGGCACTATATAACTATCTGTTAAACAAATGAAGAAATGAATGCTTGTGGACATCATTCATTCTGCAACAAACTTTTAAAAATTAATTCTACTTTGAAACAATTTCATACTTTCAGAAGAGTTACAATAATAATACAAAGAAGTTCACCCAGATATCTCATTAAGGGTTAGCCAAACGTCCACAAAATACACTGTAGAGAGTGAGAGGATTCATTCCGGGGTCACTTGAGAAACAAATATGTATTGAGCACCTGCTACTATTGGATTACATAACAGTCTCCTAACTTATCTCTTAGCTACAGCTATTGCACCCCCACCTTAGTCCCATACAGCAGCTTCCTTTTACTAATTTTATTTTATTTTATTTATTTTTGAGGATCTCACTCTGTCCCCCAAGCTGGAGTGCAGTGACACGATTTCAGCTCACTGCAACCTCCACTTCCTGGGCTCAAGCGAGTCTCCTGTCTCAGCCTCCAGAGTAGCTGGGACCACAAGCACGCACTACCGCCCCCGGCTAATTTTGGTAGTTTTTGTAGCTACAGATAGGACAGAGATCTTTGTCTATTTTGTTCACTAAGTATTCCAAGCGCCTGCAGCTGTACCTGGTACATCTTTGTTGCTCAATAAAGAGCGGTTGAATAAACTACTGAAGGTATGCGGTACTGTTCTCGGTGCTGGATTTACAGCAGAAAACTCCCTGCCTTAGTGGGATTCTCACTGGAAGTATGCTTAAGCTTAAGCCATTTTCCAATCTTGGCCCCACCATTTGAGATTTGGGGTAAACTACCTAAAGCTAGTTTCACTTTCCTATCAGTCGTTACGAAGATTAAACGGAAAAATAGAATTTGTATCGCATTTAGCATAATAAACGCTTTAATATTTCTTTCCCTTCCTTTCAGGCTGGAGCCTGACATCTCTGCCACAGGCTGAAGCGAGGTTTTCACAGGGACTTGGAAAGGCGCAAACAGGTTACTACGGCCAGGCTTACCCAACTGTTAAGTGAAAGTGAGAGAGTGCTTAAAAGGGTTGGAAGAAGAAACCAAGTGAGTGGCTAGGACCACCTACTCCGCCGTTTTGCCTAGGAAAAGCCTCGCCGGCTTGCCAAGAGGTGAAAGTCTGGAGGAACGGAAGGGGAGGGAGGTGAAAGGCTGGAGGAACTGAAGGGGAGGAAAAGAAAGGGGTGTCTGTCCACAACTGAAAACTACAAATCCCAGCAATCCCCGCGGCAGACGACTATGGGTCCCATCAGGTTTCGCGGGCTGGACCAAGGGGAACCTCTTGGGGCCTGCAGCCGGGGTTCAGCCAGAGGGGGCGCCGGGCGTTCCGAGGTAGCGGGGAGAAGCGGGTCGCGCTTTAACGGCGCTGCGCAGACGCCACACACGGTCCGGACGTGACGTAGGGAGAGTTCCGGCTTCGGCCTCCGCTGCTGCCGCCGCCGCCGCTTTTACAGCCGTCGCCGCCGCTCCCGCCGCTGTCGCCGCGGCTTGTTATTCCTAAAATGGCGCCGTTAGACCTGGACAAGTATGTGGAGATAGCGCGGCTGTGCAAGTACCTGCCGGAGAACGACCTGAAGGTGAGCCCTGCCAGGGCAGGGGCGCTGCTTACAGGCTCTCCCCTTCCGGTTGTGGGGCGCCCGCCGGCCCGCCCTTCCTCTCTCCGTGGGACCCCCGCCGGGTATCCCGTCTCGCCGCGGTGGAGGTCCCGTCCAGATGCCGTGCGACCCGGTCCCACCCGGCGTCACGCCAAGGGTTGGGGGAGCCAAGTCCCCCAAATGCTGTCCCAGTTGCCTCAGTGGGTATCCCAAGGGATTTCGCGGCCTCTGCCCCAGGGTCGCCCCTTTTGGCCTTCGGGCTGCCCCAGAACCCGTAGCTGCAACAGCTTTGCTTAGAACACTCAGCTTTCCACCCCATCCCGGGATCTCCGGCAGTCGCTGCCGAGCCCCCGCGTCAGTGCCCTCGGGATGGGGTTGTCCCCGCTGGAGGTGACAGGAGCGCGGAGTGGCCGGCGTCTGACAGGAGATGCCACCGGCTTTCGCAACGCGGCCCCAGTGTGTTTAGGTCTCTGAGAAAGGGGAAGGCGGTGGGTCCGAGTGGTTTGGTACTGACGGGAGCGAACGTCAGGTCGTCCCTCTTCTCTGCCACTCCTCCAAATTGCCTTCTAGGACCGTGGGTTTTCTTCTAATTCAGAGGTGAACCCGTTTCTGAGTATTTTGTTGAGCTTACTGAAGTGGAGAACGTAGTTGGTTCTTAATAAATACAAATACTTTCCCCTTAACCCCTTCTTAACTCAAGATTTCTAAAATTTCTAAGATTTTCTTGTTTTTCTAAAGAAGATGAGTTCCTTGTTGCTCCTGAGTCCAAGTAAGAGTAAATGTATGTATGGGTAAAGGAATGCGTTTGATAAACAGCTTTTCTTTTATTTTTAATTTATTAATTTTATTTATTTGTTTTATTTTTCTTTGAGACGGAGTCTCTGCCGCCCAGGCTGAAGTGCAGTGGCGTGATCTCAGCTCACTGCAGCCTCCACGTCTCGGTTCAAGCGATTCTCCTGCCTCAGCCTCCTGAGTAGCTGGGATTACAGACACATACCACTATGCCTGGCTAATTTTTGTATTTTTAGTAGAGATGGGGTTTCACCATGTTGGCCAGGCTGGTCTTGACCTCCTGACCTCGTGATCTGCCCGCCTTGGCCTCCCAAAGTGCCGGGATTACAGGTGTGAGCCACCCCCCGGCCATTATTATTATTTTTTATTGAAACAGTCTCATTCTGTTACCCGGGCTGGAGTGCAGTGGCGCGATCTTGGCTCACTGCACCTCTGCCTCCTGCGTTCGAGTGATTCTCCTGCCTCTGCCTCCCGAGTAGGTGGGATTGCAGGCGTGTGCTATGACGCCCAGCTGTTTTATATTTTTAATAGAGACGGGGTTTCACCATGTTGGCCAGGCTGGTCTCGAATTCCTGACCTCAATTGGTCCACCCACCTCGACCTCCCAAAGTGCTGGGATTACAGACGGGAGTCCCCGCACCCGTCCTAGGTATGCTGCTTTTTTGAAAAGTATTTATGCATTTGCTGAAACCAGTGCTTAGGTTTCTAGCAGTGCTTATCAGCTTGTGCTAGTTATTTATCTTACTCAGTGTATTCTTCAAGAAATATATTACTGTGAGTTTTGTTTTGTTTGTTTCTTCTTTGGTACAGGAAGTTGATACTTAACATCAGTCAACAAGTATGCATAATATTTGAGCCACACGTACTGTTGTGAATGGAACTGAATTGCACTTATATGCTAATTTTATGAGGCATATGATAGGGGAGTCATTCTTGTGCATTCTCCCATTTTTAATAGGATAATTTAAAATAAGGACGGAGTCCTCGTTAGTAACAATGTAGCATACATGCTCATCTGAGTCCTTCAGACATTTGTTTTGTGGTATCTTTCTGCTATGTGTGTTTCTTTTTTTCTTTCTTTTTTTTTGGAATAAGAATACAACTAACATTGGGATCCAATTCATGGAAAACTAACCAGACCTCTTAGTAGTATTATTGATCCTGTAGGTGAGGTTGACTATTGCATGTCAATGAATTGATGTGGATTTTTTTCTTCTTATTTATCATGTGTAAAGCTTTTTTAAGCTTTGTGTTTATGATAAATAATATATATATATTTTTAATGAAAACGTGTCTCAGGCATGGCGTAATCCCAGCACTTTGGGAGGCTAAGTTGGGCGGATCATTTGAGGTCAGGAGTTTGAAACCAGACTGACCGACATGGTGAAACCCCATCTCTACTAAAAAATACAAAAATTAGCCAGGGGTGGTGGTGGGTTCCTGTAATCCCAGCTACTTGGGAGGCTGAGGCAGGGTGAATTGTTTGAACCCAGGAGGTGGAGGTTGCAGTGAGCAGAGATTGCACCACTATACTCTAGCCTGAGCGACAGAGCAAGACTCTATCTCCAGGAAAAAAAAAAAAAAGAAATTGGGCACTGAAATGATTTGAAAGCTAATCTGGCCAGGTGCAATATCTCATGCCGGTAATCTCGGCACTTTGGGTGGCTGAGGCAGGTGATCCCTTGAGGTCAGGAGCTCGAGACCAGTCTGGCCAACATAGTGAAACCCAATCTGTACTAAAAATACAGAAACAGGCTTCAGGTGGTGGAGGGTACCTGTAATCCCAGCTACTTGGGAGGCTGAGGCAGGAGACTCGCTTGAACTGAGGGAACAGAGGTTTCGAGGTTGCAGTGAGCCAAGATCAAGCCACTGCACTCCAGCCTGGGTGACAGAGGGAGACTCCATCTCAAAAAAAAAAAAAAAAAGATAATCTGTTGGACTTCTTTGGACCTCTTACTTTGATAAATATTAGATTTCCTTTTTACCTTAACAAAGTATAGTTTTTAGACCATTTTATTTCCTATTGAACACAACTACATTATACTTTGCTTGTATTTGTTTTTTTTTTCTCAAAAAATTTTATTTTTTATTTTTATTTTTTGGGAGACGGTCTCACTCTGTCATCCATGCTGTCGTGTGGTGGCACAATCATGGCTCACTGAAGCCTTGACCTCCTGGGCTGAGGCAGTCCTCCCACCTTAGCTTCCTCGGTAGCTAGGACCACAGGCATGTGCCACCATGCCCAGCTAATTTTTATTTATTTTTTTTGGTAGAGACAGGATCTTGCTATGTTACCCAGGAGAGTCTTGAACTCTTGGGCTCAAGTGAACCTCCCACCTCACTTCCCAAAATGCTGAGATAACAGGCATGAGCCACTGTACCCAGTCTATATCTATTCTTCATAAACTTAAAAAAGTATATTTTGGGCAATCAAGACAAAATAATTTTGAATTTTTCTTTATAAGTAGAGACTTTTCTTCTGTCTTGGAAATGTTTTTATCAGATTAATTTGCTTATGTTGCTCATCTCTGGTGTGTTTAAAGAAATTTAATTTTGTTTCTGTTTCTTGGCATGAAGCACAACCTAAAATCAGGCAGGCCAAGAAAGTATGCCAGGAGTATTTTTTCTGAGGCTGTAAAGGCAAAAAAAAAAAAAAAAAAGATTCTGTTAAGAAATTAAATCATTGAGGCCACTTAATGAACATGATGGAAAAGATTTGTTCTGGTAGAAAATAAGACAGAAATTTACCTGCGTTTTAAATTAATTAGAAGATGGAGATACTAGATCAAATAATGAATGCATAGGATGTTCTACAGCTAATCACAATTTTTGTTTTGCTATGTTGGAAATGGTCACATCACTACTGGATCAAATCTACGTAATTTTGTTTGTTCGTTTGTGTTTTTGAGATGGAGTCTTGCTCTGTTGCCCAGGCTGGAGTGCAGGTGCATGTTCTCAGCTCATTGCAACCTCCACCTCCCGGATTCAAGTGATTCTCCTGCCTCAGCCTCCTGAGTAGCTGGAATTACAAGCACCTGCCACCACCTCCACTAATTTTTGTATTTTTAGTAGAGACGCGATTTCACCATGTTTGCCAGGCTGGGCTTGAACTCCTGACCTCAGGTGATCCACCCTTCTCAGCCTCCCAAAGTGCTGAGATTGCAGGTGTGAACCACTGTGCCCGGCATGCATAACTATTTTGAAGGAATAAGAATGACATATGTGAAAGTGAATGGACCACAGTATAAACTTTCTTATAAAGAGCTCATGTGATTTTATCCACAAGAGAGATTTCAGAGAGATTAATAAAAGGTACAGATTTAACCTGGCCAAGTGGAAGAATGAATGATAAGGCAGGTTTACTGAATACCTATACTTAAGTATTAATATTTTTGGGGAGCAGGGGTTCTATAACTTGGAGATTGTTTAATCTCTTGGACAGTTCTTAAGGGTGACATGTTTACCTGAGATTTTTTTTTTTTTTTTTGACTGAGTCTCGCCCTATTGCCCAGGCTGGAGTGCAGCGGCGCCATCTTGGCTCACTGCAATCTCCGCCTCCCAGGTTCAAGTGATTCTCCTGCCTCAGCCTCCTAAGTAGCTGGGATTATAGGCGCCTGCTACCATGTCTGGCTAATTTTTATATTTTTATTAGAGATGGGGTTTTACTATGTTGGCTAGGCTGGTCTTGAACTCCTGACCTCAAATGATCTGCTTGCCTCGGCTTCCCAAGGTGCTGGGATTACAGGCGTGAGCTACCATGCCTGGCCGAATTGTTTGGCGGTTTTGCATTGAATTTTTCTTCAGGTACACTGAGGACAGCTGAACACGGTACAGCAATTAGGGACATACCATGGCCTTGTATGAGGTTAGAAGAGTGTTTTCTATGTTTGTAAGACCCTTTCTTGTATCTTGTCTGTTCTTATGGCCACATTTCATTTGTCTTTTTGGCCACAGAATTACATTCTCCTTTGTCTTATGAAAATAGTCTTATAACAATGTTCTCCAATAGAAATATCATGCTCACAAATGTAAGCTTCAAATTTTCTAGTGGCCATTAATTAATTTATTTATTGTTTTGAGACAGAATCTCACTTTGTTTCCCAGGATGGAGTGCACTAGTGCAGACATGGCTCACTGCAGCCTCAAACTCTTGGGCCAATGTGATCCTCCTGCCTCATCCCCCTGAGTAGCTAGGACTTTAGGCATGTACAACCATGCTTGGCTAATTTTTTACATTTTTTTGTAGAGACGGAGTCATGCTTTGTTACCCAGGCTGGTCTCTAAGTCCTGGCCTGAAGCAGTTCTACCACCTAGTCCTCCCAAAGTGCTGGGATTACAGATGTGAGGCACCCTGACTGGCCCACATTTTTAAAAAAATATAAAAACAGGTTAGGCATGTTGGCTGACGCCTGTAATCCTAGCACTTTGGGTGGCCGAGGCAGGTGGATCACCTGAGGTCAGGAGTTTGAGACCAGCCTGGCCAATATGGCAAAACCCCATCTCTACTAGAAATATAAAAATTAGCTGGGCGTGGTGGTGCATGCCTGTAATCTCAGCTACTCTGGAGGCTGAGGCAGGAGAATTGCTTGAACCATGGGCGGCAGAGGTTGCAGTGAGCTGAGATCGTGTCACTGCACTCCAACCTGGGTGGCAGAGCAAGACTTCGTCTCAAAAAAAAAGAAAAGAATTGCTTGAACCCGGGAGGCAGAGGGTGGCCCACTTTTTTTTTTTAACTGTACTTTCTGTTCTAAGCACATTGGACTGCCCTCTTTTGATAACATGCCCCATACTTTTCTGTTTGTTTGCTTCTGCTCAGTCTACTTTCACTTGTTAATTAAAATATTTATATAGTACAAATACTAAATCATTTAATACTCCTAACACTGTGAATTGAGTACTAATATTTGCCCCATTTTACTGATAGGTAACCGAAGTTGACACGGATTTAGTAACTTTCCATAGTCATACAGCTAGTAAGTAAGTGAAGCTTGGTGGGATTCAAACCTAGGGAGTCTGGCTTCAGGGTTCACATTTACCACTGTCATTTAAGCTTCTTTTATAGAACATCTCTTATGACCTCTATTACCTTCCTTTTGAGCTATAGCTCAGGTGCCACTTCCTCTATGCACGGCTCCTAGGTTCCACAGTCAGAATTTATTAACAATGATTAGAATTTACATAGCCACTTATAGTTTCGAGAGCCCTTTCCTGTTCATTCTGTGATTTATACAGTCTTTGTGATAGGCAGAACAGATATCATCAGGGCCAGGACTTGGTGAGGTTCAAGTGATTTTTGCCATAGTGCCTCAACAGAGTACATATCTGAGTTTATTTGCTGTTTTAAAATTTCTGTTCTAGGCCAGGTGCGGTGGCTTATGCCTGTAATCCCAGCTCTTTGGGAGGCCGAGGCTAGCGGATCACCTGAGGTCAGGAGTTCAAGACTAGCCTGGCTAACATGGTGAAACCCCATCTCAAAAAATAAAAAATAAAAATATAAAATTCCTGTTCTTCTCTTTTACACTGACATTGCTTTGCCCCATAGCATTTTATTGCCCCATATGACCACTTAGAATGTCCTGTCTTTTATGATAGCAAATATGTCTGTCTCCATTATTAAACTGGAAGCGTCTTGAAGGCCAGATTCATTCCTTGTTTTAGTTTGTTTGTTTGTTTTTGTTTTTGAGATGGAATCTCTCTCTGTCCAGGCTGGAGTGCAGTGGTGTGATCTCAGCTTGCTGCAACCTGTGCACTGTCCTAGGTTCAAACTATTCTCCCGCATCAGCCTCCCA